>SKCR01046848.1:0-174723 GCA_019454045.1 Zanthoxylum bungeanum | reverse complement strand
AAAATAAAATAAATTAATAGCTTATAATACATTAATTACAGTACACTGCGTTTGAAAGGAAAATAGATTCTTGAAAATTTGAACACTCCAAAAATGATTTCAAACGTTGTCCATTTACTTTGAATATGCCACCATCCCTAGGGGTCTCAATGTCTATTGCTTCATATGGGTAAACATGTTTCACAATAAATGGGTCATTCCAATTGGATTTCAATTTTTCAAGAAATAAATGAAGACGAGAATTATAAAGCAAACTTTTGACCAATTTCAAATATTTTTTTTTGAAATTCGACTATCATGAAAAGCCTTAATTTTACCTTTAAGAATTTTCGCATTCTCATATTAATCATTCATTAACTCTTCAAGTTCATTTAATTGTAGTTTACGTTCATGACTGACATTTTCAAGGTTTGAATCAACTACTTTAATAGCCCAATATGTCTTATTCTTAAGTTCTACAAGATAATATTTTCCATAAACTAGATGATATGGAGACATTTTGAAAGCTGTTCAGTGTGTTCGAAGTGCATCAGTCAGTCGAAGAGGCCAATCTTTGCGATTTGGGTTAACCGTTTTTTTTCCAAATTTGTTTGATTTCTCTATTTGCTAGTTCAACTTGACCATTTGTCTGAGCGTGATAGGAGGTAGAAACTTTATGTATAATTCCATACTTTTTCATTAAAGACTTAAAAGACTTGCCACAAAAGTATTTGGCCCAAGATATTCCAAATCGACTTAAAATGTTTTCCTTTAAAAATTTAATCACAATTTTATGATCATTATTTCGACAAGGAATCGCCTCAACCCATTTTGAGACGTAATCGACTGCAACTAAAATATATAAAAAGCCAAATGACAGTGGAAATGGACCCATGAAATCGATTCCCCAACAATCAAAGATTTCTATGGCAAGGATGAGATTTAAAGGTATCATGTTTCTTTTAGAAATGGATCATAATTTTGGATAATTTTGACAAGTATTGAAGAAAACAATTGTATCTTTAAATAAGGTGGGCCAATAAAATCCACACTGTAAGATTTTTATAGCGGCTTTTTAGATGAGAAATGACATCCACATGCTTCTAAATGACAAAACTAAATAACACTACTTTTCTCATTGTTCGGTATGCATCATCGGAAAACCTGATCAGAGTAATACTTGAACATATATGGATAGTCCCAATATAATCTTTTGACTTAAGTCAAAAATTTCTTCTTATCTTAATGGCTCCAATCTGAGTGTATTTTTCTTGTTGCAAGAAAATTGACAATATTAGCATATCAAGACATTATATTTACAGAAAATAAAAAATCATCAGGAAAAGAGTCATTGATAGGAGTTGTGTTAATTGATGACTCATTCATGAGTCTTGATAAATGATCTGCAACTACATTATCTGCTCATTTCTTATCATTGATTGTGAGATTGAATTCTTGAAGCAATAAAAACCACCGTAGTAATCTTGGCTTTCCATCATGTTTAAATATCAAATATCTAACAGCAACATGATCAGAATAAATAACGGTTGATGAACCTATGAAATATAATCGAAATTTGTCCAAAGCAAATATTATAGTAAATAGTTTTTTTTTTTTTTTTTTTTCTGTGGTAGTGTAATTCATTTGTTCACTTTTTAAAGTTCTACTTACGTAATAAATTACATATGGCTTACATTCATTTGTTTGTCCTATTACTGCGCCAACTGCATAGTCACTCACATCACACATTAGCTTAAAAGGAAAAGACCAATAAGAAGATTGCATGATATGAGCAGGAGTTAAAAGACTAATAATCTTTTCGAATGATTTTTGACAATCTTTTGTCCATTCAAATTTTGCATCTTTTAATAGGAGGTTACACAATGGTATGGATATGATACTAAAATTTTTAATGAGCCTCCGATAAAAATCCTAAATGTCCTAAAAAGGAACGGATTACCTTGACTAGTTTTGGTGGTGGTAATTTAGAGATAACCTCAATTTTACACTGTCAACCTCGATACCTTTAGATGGCACAACGTGACCACAAATAATTCCTAAATTATTCATGAAATGATATTTTTCATTTTTTATTACAAGTCATTCTTCTTTACATCTTTTCAAAATATTTTCAAAGTTATTCAACTAATTATCAAATGAGTTCCAAAAAACAGTTATATCATCCATAAAACCTCTAAACAATGCTCAAGTATGTCATTGAATATGCTTAACATGCATCATTGGAATGTTGATAGTGTATTACAAAGTCCAAATGACATTTTCATAAATGTAAATATTCAAAAATGACATGTGACTGTGATCTTTTTCCGGTCTTCTACATCAATGAGAGTTTGATAATAACCTGAATAACCATCAAGAAAGTAGTGTTGGACAATTATGACCCATAGCATCACTATTTGTACAGATCATGGTGTTGTTGTACAAATTAACTATGTGACAAAGGAGATTTCTCTCTTATCATTTGTGATTAGATCACCAAGATATATAAATGATAGGAGGTCCTTATGATTTGTTCCTGAATTGAGAATGATATGAGACAGTATCAGTCCACGAAGGATAAATCATTAAATATCCATAGTCAGAGTATTATCGAGATTGGACATCGATAAATACGTAAAAGACTAGTATTACACTTGTGCGCGTTGTGAGGGCACAACATCATAGTTCTCATATATTTGGTTATATGATACTCATGCAAGTGTAGTAGGAGGTTGTGTTTTACCGATGGTACGGGAAACAGCTTCGCTCTGTATAGACCCCCTCAGAATTCCGTTGGTAGTATGACTATGTGTCTATGGAAGTCCGAAATCAGGGTAGGTGTATTTGGTCTTAACTTGAGACTTACACCGCTAATACTTGCGACAATCAATATACTTTTGTTTTGGTCGTCCATGGCTTTAACCGATTTCTGTGTACGCCTCTTCTGGGTATATCGAGAATCGTAGTGTGTTGGGTGTGATGTCAATACGGAAGTATCACTCCAGTCATATAGAGATGATGTCACGTAGGATACGGGACTGATGCTCTTATATGCTGCAACTATCGGGATATTATGACTAGGTCATGTATATCCGATTATAGAGACTAGTTACCAGACATCCGACATGTGCTTCGTACGGGGCAGACATAATTCCAGCCCCAGGTCTAGCATGTGACATCCGATACTGGATCGAAATACGCAATACTACGTATACTACGCCTGATATAGATCCTTATATTCCTGTAAGGATATTTCTGGAGAATTGGGTAGGCATGGCGCTTTGCTAGAAGCCAACCTTGTCTTGTAAATCGGTATAAACGTAGTACTAGGTACTTACGTGTTCGGATAGTCCGAAGACCGAATTTACTGCCAACATATCCAGGGATCTCATGGGTCGCTTACCGAAGATTCACCGATGACGTATGACTCGTACTTTAATTAATCTGGGATTAATGAGATAAGAGAGAATTAATCTAGGATTAATTACCGAGATATTTTATCTGGGATAAAATATCATTGAAAGAGAGAGAATGATTAATTTGGAATTAATCGATAATTAATGTATTCGATATATTAAACGAAATTGGATTTCAACGCGGAATTAAAATTAGATTTTAATTCGGGCGAACGAGTTAATTTATAATTAATTCGTTAGCGATGTGAATAGTAATTATGCTAGGCATGATTATTTAATTAAATTAGATTTAATTACGACGCAACGGAAAATTCGTTAATTTGGAATTAGCGAACCCGAGCCCGGAATTATTTGCGAGCGCATTCGCATTTCGAATTCGAGTGCGGCACACAAGTCAAATCAAGCGTCAAATCATTAGTCACATCAAGCGTCAAATCAGATGTCACTTTGAGTGATGTGACAATTTAATTGATTGATGTGATTGATTGATTGATTGATGTAGTGGTTAATGGCTTTAATGGTTTAACTTTTTTAAAGCCAAAATTTGATATATGATTTGGTAAAAATCAATTACCAAAAACACATTACACATTTTGTATTTCTCTCTCTCACGGTTCACGAAAATTGGAGCCATTTTTCCTCACTTTTTCACACCCAATTGGGCTGTTTTTGTTCTAGTTTTTCTGGGAAATGCCGAGAGCAATGGGAAGCAAAAGTGTGATGATTTTGCGGCAAAATCATCAAGAGCTAGCACTCCGAGAGACATGCGAAGGTGATAGGGAAGTCCACCCATGAGCTTGGAATCAAATCACAAAGCTTGGAGCTTGATGGAGGAAGGTTGAAGCAAAAATAGTGGGCTGTTTCACTGCCACTGCCGAGAGGACCAATGAGTAGAAACTGAATTTTTGTTCGTTGCCGCGTCGCTCAACCGATCGATGTGAGTATTCCTTAACTTCGTCGTATGTATTCGCATGTGTTTTCTTACTTTTTATTCGATCCTCGGGACCGTAGAACTCTAACAATGGTATCAGAGCGGAGTAAAAGCATGAAAAATGATTAGGGCTTAAAATTTGGGTAAAATGTATTTGAGCATGATTTGATTAAATTTGATGTTTAAGTATGCTTAATACATGTTTAATTGAAGTTTGATGTGATCAATTTCAAGAAAATTGATTTGGAAATATTTTCCCCAAAATTGGATGGCTTGGCCGAATGGTTGATGAACCCTAATGTCTTGGTATTTTGTTTTTTGATTCATTGGATGACTTGAAAAACAATTGGGAATATTGATTTAAGATTTGATTGAATTGAATTCCGAATTGATTTGAAAATCCCTACTAAATCCGAGAGTTTAGAGCCCTATTTATCTTGGTGAATTTTTGATTTTAATCATTGGATGAGTTGGAATCATATTGGGTATGATGATTTAATGTCGATTATGGATTTAATTGGATTGAAACCGAATCGGACACAAAATCCCCTTCATTGCCGAGACTTATGCATGTAAAATTGGGTTTGATTTTTGATTAAATTGTGTTGGACAATATTTGATGTTAAAAAGCATGATTAGTTGTGTAAATTGATAATTTGGAAATGTTGATTTATGTAATTAATTGTGTAATACACTTTAGTTTAATTAAATATGAAATATGAAATTTTTGTGTTTAATTAAATTGGGCTTAAAATTGGATTTGGGCTTGTTATGTTGTAAATGGGCTAATTGGGCTTGGTTGTACCAAGTTGGGTTTAGGCAAAATTGGTTGGATCCAAATAGGCCCAAAACCGCTTCCATAAAGCCCAAATACGACTAATGGACATTTAAAGATTAATTGGGCCTAATGGGCCTAAATTGATTTCTAGGCTTATGGGGTTATTCCTTGATTGGACTTTGGTTATCGGTTTGACCCGAGTTGACCAAAAGTCCACGCCTTAAGAAATTAATTAAGAGCCCATTGGGCTTTAATTAAATTAACGTTGGACGTTAATCGGGCTTTGAGACCCGTAACGATTAAATTTGGAATTTAAATCGTAAAAGGTTTATTAATAAAGTGTAATATTTAATTTGGAATTAAATAGCGAATTAGTATTAAATACATATTAAATTGGATTTAATGTTGTAGTTTAATTTAATTCAAGAATTCGTACTTTAAGTACTTATTCGCTAAACGAGTTTGACTCGAACAAAATCAAATCGTTGTTTGAACATTGGATGGTCACTAATTATCAGATTAATTAATTTGATTAGATTGATTGATAACATGCTTGTGTGAATACATGGTTGCGATGCATGAATAATGTATATCGGATGGATATTAGATGGGTGGGGCAATTTTAGAAATTGTTGTAATAAATTTGATTTATTAATTGGACCTGCTTGTCCAGCCTTATTACCTCCTTATTCTTTGTATTCTCTTCTCACCTATTCCCCTCAATGTAAATGAGGTTTCTTTAGAAGTGTAGTGTAACGGGTAGAAGTAAATACTTGTGCTAGCGGGAGAGAGGAAAGAGAGAGATTTGATCTAGGATCAATGTGTTAAGTATCCATCCGTATATCATTATTATTTTATTTATACGCGCTTTATTATGTGTTTATAATGCATGTTTAAGGGTGTATGATGATGAGACCTTAACAAAGATAATAAATTGGTTGCCAATTTGCACACGAAAAACCCTCACAAAATATTAAGCGTTTTTCCTTCCATTGAGTGATTCTTACTCAAGATCCAAGACTGGCATTGGCTTGTTGGCCAAAGTCAAGGCCTTTGTCCGTCGAGGATGTGTTTGAATCACGAGAGCTTTGTTCCATATTGGTGTCTTGTCCAAGTTGTGGTTTATTGGCCAAAGTCAAGACCACTTCTTGTCCATCGACATTGATTACGAAGCTTTCCATGGTCAATGGGTCGCGCTTGACTGGGATCACTAAGTTTGTTGTGCCAAAGCCAAGGCTTAGTTGATTCAGAGGAAAAAGGTTAGGCAATATATTGGATATATTGACTATATAAGATATATGTTTCGGACTTGGATGTCCCCCTACTGGATCTAGGAATTGGATCGGATCCAATTGATCTTAGAGATCTACCTAGTTAATTATCATACAATTTGTTGGCCAAAGTCAAGATTGTGTGATATTTAACGGGATCCTAGCCCGCTAGGAAACACGGTTTCCCGAGTACTCGACAGAGGGTTAGAGGCTCGCCGAAAAATAGTGGGAGGCAAGAATTGAATTTGTAATATTCATTTAATTACTTGCCATACGCGCTCAAACAAATATCATTCGTCAAATAATTAAATGTTAGTTGGACTAATATTTAAATTGTTGTTTTAATTAACAGTTGGACTGTATTCAAACAAATTAAAAGTATAGTTGATCAATATAGTTGGACTATAATAATCATTATATTTAAAAGTACCTGAAATCGTTGATTAAATAGTTGGACTATTAGAATCAAGATAAAATTGAAAGATTGACATTTAAAACATAATCCTAGGTAAAATGTATTTAAATGGTTTAATTTTCAAATTGGGAATTAATTGCAGGATGGTCCTGGAAACTAATAAGTTACTTTATTTGATAACATATTAGGCCTAAGCTCGGAGTTAAGCAAATAGTAGAACATAATCTTTGGAAGATTTATGTAATGATAACTTTAGTGCTTAATCCTTTAAGATTGTCGCAGTAGACTCCTTAATTTCTTTATCAGAACTAAGGGTTAGATCCTTAAAGTATGATACTGAAATTGAAGGATCTTCAAAGATCTAATTTTAGATCTAAGAAGTAAAATTGCAATACATAATTCTTGGAGAGTTAATGACTATTCTCAATGAGACAAAGTCAAAGTCAAGTAGCGCAAGGCGCACCTTACTTCGATATTCTAGAAACCCGAGGCTTGGCCAAAGGCTTCTGGAATGTGGAAAAAGGGCAAAGGCAAAATCATTATAATCTTCTGGGAAGATAAATGACATATCCCAAAATGTCTGCTTAATTGTGGGAAACGGGATCACGGAGGCGTGACTGCCGTTTGGACAAAGCAGACATGAAGGAATTAAAGACGGTGTAAGGCTCCGGCTTTAAATATGTTTGTCATAATTATGTTCATTACTAGTATTAAAATTGGATTTTAAATACTTAGTGTGGTACATAAAATATATGTATTGATGTTCAGAATCTGTTTTGAACAGGATACTGACTTCAATAGAGATTTATCTGCGAATCGGAAACGGGACGAAAGTCGCTGTTTTAACCACAGAAACCTAATTTTAGGAACTACCCTCTGGTGTGTACCTAAATTTGGAAACTGTAAGGATGTAACTAGTTTGACTAGATACATTATCTCTATATTAGTGTCTAATCTGTTGCGGATTGAACCTTTATATTTTAGAACACTAAAGTGTTTTATTATATAAAGATGATATTGAGATAAACACATTAGATGTGAATAACATCATTTATATTTTGAATATAAATAAATCTCAAACATATAACATGACAAACAAATAGCTCAAGCTGATTTGATCAGAAGAAACTTTATTGTGGCATTGTTGTCTGGGACACAATTAAACAAGACTCGTATATCCGTACTTTTGAAGAGTGGGTACTAGGACTAATTTGATCCCAATCAAATAAAGTCTACGAATCTACTTTATTGGGCAAAGTGCCTAAAACCCATTTACTTGGTAAAAGTGTGAATGCCACCGATCTGTTAGCCCTAGTTCATAGTGAAGCAAGTGGCCCTATGTCTAGCTAGGCTAGAGGTGGATAAGAACTTTTCGTGACCTTTACGGATGTGGCATCGCGTTATGGTTATCTGTTTCTTTCGAAACACAAATCAGAAACTTTTAAAGTTTTCGACACGAAATATACAGATAGATCGGCTAAAGTATTAAACCGTCATGGTAAGATCGTAATGGAAAATACTTAAGCAATAAGTTTCTAAAATACTTGAAAGAGTATAATATTCTTTCAATGAGGACTCCTTCCGGAACACGTCATTTTGACGGTGTGTCCGAACTGATAAACCGAATTTTGTTAGACATGATAAGGTTAATCACGAGTCGCTCTGAGCTACCATTTCCTTCAACGGATACACTTTAACAGTGCAAGAACTTATTTTGAATAGGGTTCCATAAAATCTTATTGACAGATTTCAAATTAGATATGAACAGGAAAGAAACCGAGTTTCTCATTCCTGAATATTTGGGGATGCTAGGCATATGTTTGGATGATACCAAACTAAAACCCAAATCGGATAAGTGCCCAATTGTAGGTTATCCTAGGGATACCAAAGTATAGTACTTATACAATCTCACAAAGAGAACAATTTAATTGTTGCTCACCATGC
This sequence comes from Zanthoxylum bungeanum, assembly GCA_019454045.1. Taxonomy (NCBI): domain Eukaryota; kingdom Viridiplantae; phylum Streptophyta; class Magnoliopsida; order Sapindales; family Rutaceae; genus Zanthoxylum; species Zanthoxylum bungeanum. The sequence continues at coordinate 165,989 of SKCR01046848.1, read as the reverse complement.
GGTTTTCCTAAGAGGAATACCGATATGCAGTGGTAAGTGGGAGGAAACTAAAAATCGATGAAAATCAGAGAAATACTATTCTAGGCACCGATTCCATAATGGAACACAAACAGTTCATCAAGGATGAAACTATACCAGTAATCTTCGAATACACAATAACCGCATATGTCGGAGAGAATCAGAAAACAACCTGGGGTATGGGTTTCTGATCTCACCTCATAAAGATGTCAATCTTATTGAGGAAAACCAACTGACTACGTATGAGGAAGTGATACAAGGTATCGACTCCCTATCATGGCAAAGTGCCATGAGTCCGAAATGGATTCCATGTATAATAACTTAGTTTGGACACTAGTTGTTGTACCACAAGGCATTGTGCCTATTGGTACTATATGAGTCTTCAGGGAAGACATACATGGATGGCAACATACCAACGTGCTAAGCTAGGCTTGTAGCGAAAGGTATCGTTATCAACATTGTGTTGATTACAACAAAATCTTTTACCTGTTGCCACGGTAAATCCATTTGGATAATGCTTGTTGATGCTGCATGTTTCATTTATGAAATATGGCAGCTGAACGGGAATATTTTTTTCCTGAAAAGGAAACCTTTTGGAGGATGTTTTCAACATCCTGACGGTTTTATCGTACCAAAACTAGCAAACAAGGTTTGCAGGTTATTCAATCCATGTTTGGATTGAAGCAAGCATTAGGTTCTTGGAATTACCATTTTGATGTAATCATAATGTTTTATGATTTAATTCAAAACGAAAATGATTCTTGTGTATATAAGGAGGTTAGTGGTAGCGCACTGATAATAATGTCCTATAAATAATGATAATATGTCATTTCTTGGAAATGATATTCCCATAATAACAATCGGCGAAAGCTTGGCTTTCATGAAAAATTCTCCGTAGAATTCTTGGGAGAAACAACCTTTATTCTAGGAATAAAGATCTACTGGGATAGATTTAAAGTTGTTAGAACTCTCTGAGAACTCGTACATTGAAAAATGTACGCGACCTGGTGTCTCATACGCTTTGAGCATATGGATTCACAAACAGGCCAATCCAAGTGATAGTCACTGGATTGATATTAAGAACATCCATTAGTTTCTTAGAGAACTAATGATGCTGTCTTTTACTATGGAGAAGGAGAACTTGAAGTGACTGGGATCACTTCTGCAAGTTTCCCAACCGGTAAAACGACTATGAGTCACAAAATGGTACTATACAGTTTGAAATAACGGTACAGTGAGCTGGAAATCTTCCAAGCAAGATACTGTTACCGAATAAACAACAAATGCGGGTTATTGCTGCAGCTGAGGCAGCAATAGAAGCCATTTGGGTCGATAATAAATCAAATTAGATTAGATATAGTTCTATTAGCAGCTGAGCTAGGCTACAGCACAGCCTAAAGAATTAATGGTCTCATCAACGATCCAGATACATACTTCGATATTCTTCTGATTCGTTCGGATCATACATCGTGGCAATGTGATGATCGAATAAATCGCATCAGATGATAATCATGCAATCCGCTGACGAAAAACCTTCTCAGCATTTTGAGCCAACCGTACATAGTTCGGGTGTTAGACACTCGAGTGACTGGCTATAGGCCAAGTGGGAGATTGTTGGACAATTATGACCCACATCGTCACTATTTGTACAGATCATGGTGTTGTTGTACAAATTAATTATGTGACAAAGGAGATTGCTCTCTTATCATTTGTGATTAGATCACCAAGATATATAAATGATAGGAGGTCCTTATGATTTGTTTCTGGATTGAGAATGATATGAGACAGTATCGGTCCACAAAGGATAAATCATTAAATATCCCTAGTCAGAGTATTATCGAGATTGGACATCGATAAATACGTAAAAGACTAGTATTACACTTGTGCGTGTTGTGAGGGCACAATGGCATAGTTCTCATATATTTGGGTATAGGATACTCATGCAAGTGTAGTAGGAGGTTGTGTTTTACCGATGGTACGGGAAACAGCTTCGCTCTTGATAGACCCCCTCGGAATTCCATTGGTAGTATGACTATGTGTCTATGGAAGTCCGAAATCAGGGTAGGTGTATTTGGTCTTAACCTGAGACTTGCACCGCTAATACTTGCGACAATCAATATACTTTGGTTTTGGTCGTCCTGGGCTTTAACCGGTTTCTGTGTACGCCTCTTCTGGGTATATCGAGAATCGCAGTGTGTTGGGTGTGATGTCAAGACGGAAGTATCACTCCAGTCATATGGAGATGATGTCACGTAGGATACGGGACTGGTGCTCTTATTTGCTGCAGCTATCGTGATATTATGACTAGGTCATGTATATCCGATTATAGAGACTAGTTACCAGACATCCGACATGTGCTTCGTACGGGGCAGACACAATTCCAACCCCAGGCTAGCACGTGACATCCGATACTGGATCGAAATACGCAATACTACGTATACTACGCCTGATATAGATCCTTATATTCCTGTAAGGATATTTCTGGAGAATTGGGTAGGCATGGCGCTTTGCTAGAATCCAACCTTGTCTTGTAAATCGGTATAAACGTAGTACTAGGTACTTACGTGTTCGGATAGTCCGACGACCGAATTTACTGCCAACATATCCGGGGATCTCATGGGTCGCTTCCCGAAGATTCACCGATGACGTATGACTCGTACTTTAATTAATCTGGGATTAATAAGATGAGAGAGAATTAATCTAGGATTAATTATCAAGATATTTTATCTGGGATAAAATATCATTGAATGAGAGAGAACGATTAATTTAGAATTAATCGATAATTAATATATTCGATATATAAAACGAAATTAGATTTCAATGCGGAATTAAAATTAGATTTTAATTCGGGCGAACGAGTTATTTTAGAATTAATTCGTTAGCGATGTGAATAGTAATTATGCTAGGCATGATTATTTAATTAAATTAGATTTAATTACGACGCAACGAAAAATTTGTTAATTTGGAATTAGCGAACCCGAGCCCAGAATTATTTACGAGCGCATTCGCATTTCGAATTCGAGTGCAGCACGCAAGTAAAATCAAGCGTCAAATGATTAGTCACATCAAACGTCAAATCACATGTCACTTTGAGTGATGTGACAATTTGATTGATTGATGTGATTGATTGATTGATTGATGTAGTGGTTAATGGCTTTAATGATTTGACTTTTTTAAAGCCAAAATTTGATATATGATTTGGTAAAAATCAATTACCAAAAACACATTACACTTTTTTTATTTCTCTCTCTCATGGTTCACGAAAATTGGAGCCATTTTTCCTCTATTCTTCACGCCCAATTGGGCTGTTTTTGTTCTGGTTTTTCTGGGAAATGCCGAGAGCAATGGGAAGCAAAAGTGTGATGATTTTGCAGAAAAATCATCAAGAGCTATCACTCCAAGAGACATGCGAAGGTGATAGGGAAGTCCACCCATGAGCTTGGAATCAAATCACAAATCTTGGAGCTTGATGGAGGAAGATTGAAGCAAAAAACAGTGGGTTGTTTCACTGCCACTGCCGAGAGGACCAATGAGCAGAAACTGAATTTTTGTTCGTTGCCGCCTCGCTCAACCGATCAATGTGAGTATTTCGCAACTTCGTCGTATGTATTCTCATGTGTTTTATTGCTTTGTATTCGATCCTCGGGACCGTAGAACTCCAACAAGTAGTAGTAGGAATGTTTTGCTACTCTTTCCAAAATTTGGTCAAGAAATGGTAAAGGAAAATTATCTTTTCTAGTGGCGTCATTTAGTTTTCTACAATCAATGCACATACGCCAACTAGATGAGATTCGAGTTGGAATTGATTCTCCTTTATTATTTTTATGACAGTTATTGTACATTTTTAGGCATAACTTGTGTAGGACTTACCCAATTGCTATCGGAGTTATGATAGATAATGTCTACATCAAGAAGTTTGAAGACTTCTGTTTTTACCACTTCTTTCATGTAGGGATTTAATCTTCTTTGGGGTTAGCGATATGCCATGGAATTTTCTTCTAAATGTATTCTATGTGTGCATATCAAAGGATTAATGTCTTTTATATCTTTTAAAGTCCATCCAATTGCCAGATTATTTTCTCTCAACACTTTTGACAACTTACCTTCTTATCACGTGTGAGGGAGGAAGAAATTACCACAGAGTAAGTCTATTTGTTTCCAAGAAATGCATATTTCAATCCTTTAGGCAAAATCTTTAATTCTAATTTGGGTGTTTCCTCATGTTTCTCATCTGCAAGTGTTCCAAGTTCTTCAAAATTTTTCTTCCCTCCATCGTCTTCCTTACATGAATCCAGCCACTCAGGGAACATTAAATGTCACGACCAATAATATGGTAGAGCCTTTGCAAGTGCCAATCGGACCAATCACACGCCAAAGAGCTAAGAAGATCAGAGACGCAATGGTGGGGCTAGCAAAAAATGTAATGGTCGAGTGTGATAGACAACTCCAGGGTATATTAGCATCACATGTGGGCTTCTATGGAGTGGGTCCAAAGATATTCTACTTGACCCAAGTTATACTAGATTAACGCACTAACAATCCTGAAGTCAAGTATATTTTGACGGATAAAGCCGATTCAAGCCCGACACCAAGTATTCGAGTGACACAAGAATTAATGGGTTTGAGACACAACATTTGGGCATTGTAACATGAAGCCCACGAAAATTGGAGGATTTTAGTGAAGGAGACAATTCAATTATGGCTTTGAGAAACTTGCCACCTTTGTTGGATTTTTGTGATTTTGTGATTTTTCCTTTTTTGACTTTTATGGCAAAGTTTTTGATTATGTTTTATTACTTTAGACTTTATGGAAAATTGTCTAGGTTGTTAAGTGACTAATAAGGGCATAGCCTTTAAATAGCCATTAGTTAGCTATTAAGGATGTTTTGGTCATTTTATGTCTATTAGAGTTTGTCTCTTTGTACTATATAAACTTTTATCTTCTTAATGGAATGGTAATAAACCATTTTCGAAAATTTAGCTTCATTTTGAAAGCTTGGCTTTGGCCAAAATTGCTTAAGGGAGGGATTCCCCTTATTTCATACAATCGACTTATCTAAGGCGTGCCAACCTTAGTGGTGTCTCCGTGCTAGCAGAACACTACAAGGAATAATATTAAGGGTTCTTTAAGAAAAGTTCTTTGTGGGTATTCTTTGTGGCCTTGGAAGGGTTTTCTTCCTACAAAATCAAATTCGCGGTGCTTGGGGTTCTATCTGTTACGAGAGGTTTGCTTGGCCTTAAACATCCAAGTGAGTTCCGCATCTTTTGGCATCAGAGCTGAGGGTTCCAAGGTCTGATTTTTCTATCTTTACTTTGTGTTTTTAATTTAGTCTTTATTGTGTTTGTTGGTCATTAAGATACTTGTTCATCTCTATTCTTAGTTTTTGTGATTCCTAAATGTTTTTACATTTCTGATTTGTCGATGACTGGCATACCAGTCCCATACCTACCTTGATACCGGTCTAACTAGGCATTACATAGCTACTGGAACTAGGCTAGTATCATGCCGGGCTACATACCGGTGTCCATATCAGTCTACTTGGAGATAACATAGCTACTGAAATCGGTCTAGTTTCATACCGGTCATATACTAGTCTCCATACCAGTTAACTTGTGAGTAAAGTATAGCTACTGGAATTGGCAAGAAACCATACCAGTCCCATAACGGACTCCAAACCGGTCAACACTTAGAATTTTTTTGGGAGCTCAAGTGATCTGAAGAGCAAAAAAAAATGATTGAATTTGGTTAGTTCCATATTATCATTTGGGTGTACGTGGATGGTAATTCAACAAAATTTCTATTGTGGTACCAAATTTTCATCCGAATTTGCATACATCAGTAATTGTTTACATACTTGTTTGTTTGTTATTCTACTTTTTTATTTTCTTATTCCAAGTATTCTAGCTTTAGGTTTTCTTTGAATTGAGTCTACGTAGTTGTTAATTCTTACTGACATTACTCTGTTTGCCCTATATTGGTTTCTTGTTGTTTATGCTAGCTTTAAGATTACACATTATTGTGAGCTTTTTGATAAGTCATATTCACACTATATGAGTGCAAACATGAGTGGAGTGGAGTGATACGTATTTGAGTGTAAACACGTGAGCGTGTGAGATTTTGAGGTTATATAATTTTGTTCACATATTTGTTACTTCTAATCTATTTATTGAAGCTTTGAGATGGCAGATACTAGTTTGACAGTGGATGAGAAGCTTGATGCTTTAGAGAGGAAGTTTATGGATATGATGGAGAACATGAATTTTGCTTTCGAGAGGTTGTCAAAGAATGTAGAGAGTAATCACACAGGCAGTATTCCTAGAGCACCCCCACCTCAGCATATACCACCATCTCAACATATACCACCACCTCTGAATGTGACAGCGCGACGTGTACCATCAGATAAAGAAGAAGCTGAAAATAAGTTTGATGATTCTGGTGATCTTAATGATATGGAGGAGAGATTTCAGCCTAGGTATGATAGGAAGCCTAATAGAAGGTTTGATAGAAGGAATGATATGAGGGATAAATGGTTTGATGGTAGAGGTGAATTTGATGATAGACGTGAGGATTATGACATGAGAGTTTAAGGTAGACATAGTGATGTTGATGGTGATTTGAGCAGCATCAAGATCAAGATACCAAACTTCCGGGCCAAGAATCATCCTGAAGCGTATTTGGAGTGGGATAAGAAAATTGAATTGATTTTTAATTGTCATCATTATTCTGATGAAAAGAAGATCAATTTAGCAGCCATGGAATTCACTGATTATGCGATGATTTAGTTGGATCAGATTGTCACCAACCGAATGAGGAATCATGAGAGGCCACTTCAGACATGGGAAGAACTTCGAGGTCTCATGAGGAAATGGTTCATACCCAATGTAGACATTGTATTTTTTGCATAAGCCCGATGATGAGCCTCGTATGGAGGTACTACCTGAAAAGTTACGGAAGTTGCAAAAAATGAATGTCGGAAGGGAGGAAAACCTCCAAAATTATCACCTCATCGGATTCGAACTCACTAGCCAGCCTCATATTCGCTCAGTCAGCCTCTGCCTCAAACCTTATCTTCGGACCCACTATGCAGCCCATGCAACCGGCCAATGAAGCCCATGCAATCCACGTGGCCCAAAAACCCCATGAATAATCTTTCCAAATACGATAAAATCTCCTTAGTTATGAGAGCATCAACACTTTCCAATTTAATGAGATTTTTGGGATCCCATACTTACCAATTTAACAAGATTTGAGATCTCCTCATCACCAAATTTATAAGATTTTATTCCTAAAATAATTTGATAATATATTTCCAAAATAAACATGATTTGTTTCCCTATTTGGAGATCCCTTCAAATCATTATAAAATGGACCAAGTCATCATCAAATAGGGAGGAGGGGAAGAAAAAAAGTAGAACGGGACCAAAAAAAAGGAGAAAATGAAGAATTACCGAGAAAAATGGAGGGGGCAAACCAAAACCAAAAAACGAAATGAGGAGAGAAATGAGGGGATCACCGAAAAAACAACAAGAAAAAAACAAAGCAGCGTGGAAGCAGTGAACCAGGAGCATGACACAGAGACCTGAACGTGAACAGCAGCGTGAATAAACTAGAACGGAACCAACAACGTGATGTAGAGACTTGGACGTGAACAATAACGTGAAGAAACCAGAACGGAACCAGCGACGTGAAGCAAAAATAGCGAACAAAGCGACCAGCGACGTGAAGCAGAAACAGCGAGTAAAGCAACCAATGGCGTGAAGCAGAAACAGTAAACCAGTAGTCAGAAATAGTGAACCAGCAACCAGAAACATCGAACCAGCAACCAGAAACTGTGAACCAAACCTTGAAACCAAGCTTCGATCCTTCCGGCGACGGCCTAACGCACTTCCAAGAAAGCAACTTAAAAGGTAAGACCTGAGGGCACCCTTACCATATTTATTTTTTAGTTCCGGACGCTGCATGCCTGGCTGGACGTGAAATATGTCCAGCCGGGTATGCGAATCCCTACCTCAAGAATGGCCACATCTCCTCTTTGGCATTTCGTTATTTATTTTTATCTATTTATTCACTTTTATTATTTTATTTTGTTTATGTTGATGATTATACGTATATGCATTGTTATATTATTTTGCGTCTATTTTTTATGTCAGTTTACATTGCATTGATGATTATGTGTGTTATTATCCCTTGCGGTATATCGGATGGAAACCCAGATGTAAATTCAGTAGTCGAATCTGAATGGACGGTAGTGCGGTTTGTACTTGGGATACAACTCCACGTGCCACTCGGGAAGTACTCATATATGCGTCAACCTATTTCTTTATATTTTATGCATTTTTATTTCTTTAGTTATTCATTTTGCATTATGCGTGTGTGATTAATTATTTATATTGCATTATACTTTTCCTCTTATTTACATTTTACGTCGTTCATATTAATTTATTTCATTAATCAGTCACCTTATATTATGCATGAGTGATTTAATTATATCTTTGCGTGGAGCCATATTATTTCTATTAATGTTTATGGTTGTGCAAATTTGTGTTTATTTGAATTACCTTGCATGAATTGCATAAGACTTGACTATATCATTGTGTGAACCCGTACATTATACTAGCATAAGTAAGGGATCATTCCGAACCCAATGGTTTGAGGTCTTCCCTTGCCAGGGGTGAGTGTGGCCTTAAACCTTTCCCAGTTCACACTGGGTGGCGACTCCTTCATTCTCCGATTTAGTCCCTCGCGGGCTAATCCATACTCTCTACGGGCTGCGAGCCCAACAATGTCGTAGTCGCCGAATATCATAGGCATACCGGTAAACCCCGCTTTGCTCCCACACCCAGCCATTACTACCGAGAGTTGTATCAAAAACTACAACATCTATATCAGGGGGCCAGAAGTGTAGATGATTACTATACTAAGATGGAGGTTGCCATGATCAAAGAGAATATAGTGGAGGATGCAGAGGCTACTTTGGAACGGTTTCTAGGGGGTTGAACATAGAGATTACCAACATGGTGGAGTTGCATCATTATGTTGATTTAGAGGATATGCTTTACATGGTTATCAAGGTAGAGAGGCAACTGGATAATAAGTCTACATCCAGATTTGGTACATAGACTACTTCTGCATGGAAGGGGCAATGGGTTCCTAATGATCGACGGGATGGATGCTTTAACAAACCAAGGGCCGAACCTAGTGCGAAGGGTAAAGAAATTGCAGAACCAAGCAACGCTAGACCGAAACCTGAGAGTACATTACCAATGACTAAAGACATCAAATGTTTCAAGTGTTTGGGAATTGGACACTATGCTTCACAGTGCCCCAACATGCGCACCTTAGTGATTGATATGAAGAATGGTGAGGTACATTTACCGGTAGCGAGGTTGAGGTTGATGATGATGAGCCTGAGATTGAGGATACTAGTGATAGAGAGGGAGCTGCATACCCGCTGGATAACTTGTCATGAGTTGTCAAGCATGTTTTGAGTGCACAAATTGTTGAGGATGAGAGCGATCAGCAGAGGGAGAATATATTTCACACTAGATGCCGTGTGAATGGCAAGTGGTGTAGTATGATCATTGACGGGGGAAGTTGTGCTAATGTCGCAAGTACGACTTTAGTTGAGAGATTGAGATTAGATTGCTTGAAGCATCCCCAGCTTTGCAAGTTGTAGTGGTTAAATGATGGCGAAATAAAGGTGACTAAGCATGTATTATTGAGCTTTACCATTAGGCCATACACGGATGATGTCCTATGTTATGTGATACTGATGTATGCAGGACATATTCTTTTAGGCAGACCATGGCAATTTGATATGAAGGTCATACACGATGGGTTCAAGAATAAGTATTCCTTTCAGCATAAGGGAAAAGCCATTACCTTATACCCACTTACACGGAAGCAAGTCCACGGGGATCAAGTCAAGTTGCAACTTGAGAGGGATAGAGGGAACGAAAGTGCAAACACAACCTTGGAGAAAACACGTGTGGGGAGTGTGATCAGACCCAATAAGGAAATTAAGGCTAAAAGCCTGAGTATTCCCAAGGGCGAGTGAAAAAAAGCTTCTACATGGGTGAGGGTGAAACGATTGTTAGTCTCCAAGACATGCCACAAGATCACTAAGCATGGTTAAAGTGCGAATAATCAAAGAGAGTTGCGGAAAAAACTTACTTTGATCGGATGGGTTTCAAGACTTTTTCCATGGATGTTGAAGCTTCCAAGCCTTCTTTAAGTGTTCCAACACTTGGGTGAGTTTCCCTATCACCTTGATTCACTCCTTTAAGTGCTAGCTTGAACAAATTGAAAGAAAAAATTTCCTCCAAGGAAGCATGAAGTTTCGGCCATGAGAGGGTTGGGAGAGAGAGAATAAGTTTTTGTGTTTTTGTATTTGTTTTTAAAAAACAATTACCAAAAGTAAAAAAAAAAAAATGTGTATATCCTTTTTCCAAAAAAGAAAATACAAAGTGTGTTGGACAAGTTTCCATAAAAGCTCCCAACAACTTCCATCACAAATAGTGACAACTTGATGTAAGTTGGTGGGACCCACTTTAAATTCAAAATTCAAGTGGTTCGCTCAACACATTTCGGGCTTGGTTTCGTTTATTTCGAATAAACGAATTTTCCGTCGCAACGTAATTAAATCTAATTTAATTAAATAATAATGCCTAGCAAAATTATTACGGAAATCGCTCGCGAATTAATTCTAAATTAATTCGTTCGCTTGAATTAAAATCCAATTTTAATTCCGTATTGAAATCTAATTTCAATTAATATATCTAATATATTATTTTAGCCCAATTAAATAAATTAAACAGTAAAATCTAATTTAACTGTTAAATTTACATTACCGATTAATTCTAAATTAATCGCGTTCTCTCTTCTCGATGAATTTATTCCCAGATAAATTCTCGACGCAATTAATCCCAGATTAATTCTTTCTCATTTAATTAATCCTAGATTAATTTATTGCCGTAATTAATCCCAGATTAATTTTCTCTCTCATAATTATTCCCAGATTAATTTTTCTGTTCGAGTCAAATCTCAACGGTGAATCTTCGGGAAGCGACCCAAGAGATCCCTGGATATGTTGGCAGTAAATACGGTTATCGAACTATCCGAGTACGTGCGTACCCAGTACAACATCCTTACCGATTTACAAGACATGGTTGGCTTCTAGAAAAGCACCGTGCCTACCCAATTCTCCAGAAATATTCTGATAACGAATATGTAATCTTTGTCAGGCGTAGTATACGTAGTATTGCGTATAACGATCCAGTATAAGATTTCACATGCTAGGCCTGGGGCTGGAATTGTGTCTGCCCCATACGAAGCATATATCGGATCTCTGGTAACTAGTCTCTATAATCGAATAATCATGACTTTGTCATATTATCCTGATAGCTGCAGCATACAAGAGTACCATTTCCGTATCCTGCGTGATCATCATCTCCATATGACTGAAGTGATACTTCCATCTTGACATCACACCCAATACACTACGATTCTCAATATACCCAGCAGAGGCATACACAGAACCTGTTAAAGCCCCGGACGACTAAAACCAAAGTATACTGATTGTCGCAAGTATTAGATATGCAAGTCTCAAGTTAAGACCAAATACACCTACCCTGATTCAGAATCCCATAGACACATAGTCATACTACCAATGGGATTCCGAGGGGTCTATCCAGAGCGAAGCTGTTTCAGTACCATCGGTAAACAGAACCTCCTATTACACTTGCATAAGTATCCAATACATAAATATATGAGAACTATACCGTTATGCTCCCACAACGCGAACAAGTGCAATACTAGTCTATTCCGCATTATCGATGTCCAGCTCGATAATACTACGACTATGGATATTTAATGATTAAACCTTAGTGGATTAATACTGTCTCATATCTTATTAATCCGGTACTAATCATATGGACTTCTATCATTTATATATCTCGGTAATCAAATTACAAATGATAAAAGAGCAATTTCCTTTGTCACACAGTTAATTAGTACAACAACACCATGTTCTGTACAAATAGTGATGCTATGGGTCATAATTGTCCAACAACGATGAGAGATTTTAAGGCTAGCAAGCTTATGTTTTTGCTAGTCTACAAGGATCGCCGTGTTTGTATTGCTAACATTGACCATTTGCTTCATGTGTCCATTTCATCTCTTTTATAGGAATTCAGTGATATGTTGACAGAGGATATTCCTAGTGGGCTTCCACCCATTAGAGGTATTGAACACCAGATAAATTTCATACCTGGCACAGTCATTCCCAACAGACCAGCCTACCGAAGTAATCCCGAGGAAACGAAGGTACTTCAGAGGCAAGTGAGGAGTTGATGAAGAAATGGTATGTCAGAGAAAGTATGAGTCCCTGTGCGGTACCTGTTTCTTGTAGTTCCTAAGAAATATGGGTCATGGTGTGGGAACACAGAAACTGGGCGACGCATGCTGTTCTAGGCTCGCGGCCTAGTCGGGAGTACGGAGTAGCCACGGGAGACTAAATCGGAGAATAATGGAGTCGCCACCCGGTGTGAACCGGGAAAATGAGATTTAAGACCGCACTCACCCCTCGCAAGGGAAAACCTCAAACCGTTGGGTTCGGAATGGTCCCTTACTTATGTCACTTGTAATGAAAGGATTTGTGTAATAATTTAATCAAGCTTAAGTAACACTTATTTCCAAGAGTGTCATGCTTCGAAGTTCACATGCATACATCAACAAGTTCATCTAAATTTACATGTAACACATATCTGAATTTGCATACAGCCTATTTGCATGTAATCTATGTCTCAATTTGCATACATAAGGATTAACATACGACAAACATACAAGTTAATAAACAAATTACACTCATACATGTGGGGAATACATATGAACGACACCTACACAATCTTGCATAATGCATAGAAACAATCAGGTTCATCATACGAAGGAATAGCTAATAGGGACAATTATGTACGAAATCTGATGAAAATAACTCAGTTCAGTGGGTGCGTGTTCGTGTAGCGTTCGAGAACGCGTTCAAACGGTAAATAGAAGGTTCGCGTTCCTATAGCATTCGAGAACGCGTTTGAACGGAGCCAGACCTGATGCATGAAACACTAAGAAGATGCGTGCGCGTTTACGTAGCGTTTGATAACGCGTTCGAACGGTAAATAGAAGGTTCGCGTTCATATAGCGTTCGAGAACGAGTTCAAACGGAACCAGACCTGATGTATGATGGAACTAAGAAAATGCGTGCGCATTCGCGTAGTGTTCGAGAACGCGTTCGAACAGTAAACAGAAGGTTCACGTTCGTGTAGCGTTCGAGAACGCGTTCGAACGGAACCAGACCTGATGCATGCAACACATTCATAGACAAACAAATCCACAATGTGGGACCTCACGTATCCGATTGAACTCATCTCACATCCAATCGAATATACACCAACCGGCGCGGCAAAGCATCGTGGTAAAGGATTTTAACCCCTCCAAATAGGAGACCTTTAATCTGACTTACTAAGCCCATGCGCTCGATCGCATCATGCATACAAAAAATAAAGACAATAATGTGAAACTTAGTATGCCCGATTGAACATATCTTACATTCAACCGAACACACATCAACCGGCACGGCAAAACATCGTGGTAAAGGATTTTAACCCCTCCAAATAGGGGACCTTTAATCCGACTTACTAAGCCCATGCGCTCGATCGCATCATGCATACAAAGAATAAAGACAATAATATCAAACTTAGTATGCCCGATTGGACATATCTTACATCCGACCGAACACGCATCAACCGGCGCGGCAAAGCATCGTGGTAAAGGATTTTAACCCCTCCAAATAGGGGACCTTTAATCCGACTTACTAAGCCCATGCACTCGATCGCGTCATGCATACAAAAATGAAGACAATAATATCAAACTTAGTATGCCCGATAGAACATATCTTACATCCAACCGAACACACATCAACCGGCGCGGCAAAGCGTCGTGGTAAAGGATTTTAACCCCTCCAAATAGGGGACCTTTAATCCGACTTACTAAGCCCATGCGCTCGATTGCGTCATGCATAAACAAGTAACATGCAGAATTCAAATGACGAAAAATAAATAAATCAAAGCAATATAAAACAAAAGAAGGTGCCGTTTACTCAAGTGGTACGTGGAGTTGTATCCCGAGTACAGATCATACTACCGTCCATTTGGAATCGGCTATGAAATTTATGTCCGGGTTTCCATCCGATATACCGTGAGAGTTGACACATCTTTCATTTTATTCCAAGGCCACAACATAAAATATTTCGTAATACATGCATATTTATCTACTCAAGGGCCATAACATGCATTTCAATATAACAATCATGCGAACAATACTCAATAAATAATAAAAATAAAACAGAAAACGAATGTGGAAAATACCCTCAGGTCTAACCTTTTTTGCCGACTTTCGGACTTGCGTTTCACGGAGATCGGAAGGGTAAAGCTCCTCGACTTCTCCGGTTCACTAGTTTAGCGTCTTAGCTCACTGTTTTGCTGTTTTTCTTGCTGTTTGGCCTCCGTTTTGCTGCTGTTTCCTTTGTATTTTCTGGTCACTGTTTAGGTCACTATTTTGATGTTTCAACGGACTGTTTTGGGTGTTTTCTAAAGGTGTTAAATGCAAATTTTTTTGTGATTATTTTAAGGATTATAAGTGCAGTTTTATGTTACTGTTTTAAGGATTTCAGGGACTGTTTTGGGTGTTTTTGGGCTGCCGTTTGGAGTGATTTGGGCTGTTGTTTTTTGGTGAAAGGGGCTGCTGTTTGGGGGAGATTTTCGGTGATGTGTGGGGGTATAGGGGCTATGATATTTTCGACTATGGAGTGGAGAAGGTGAAAAGAAATTTTGTTGCTTCTTTCTTGTGATTTGCGTGTAATGTCTAGGGCTTTTTTGTTGTGATTTGCGTGTGAGTTATGTGTATGAGCTAGGGGCTGCATGTCTTGGTTAGGGGTTGTTTATATAGAGAAGGGCTAGGACTTCTCCTTGTCTCACAAGGAAGGGATTTGATTTAGTGTCTAAGAAGGAAAACAATGGATTTGATGGAGACAAGATTGGTTTAGATTAGGAAGTCAATATCTTTAAATTGGTTATGAGTGATTGAATTAGGCATGACATCTTTTTAATTTAGTATGTGATTTTGTTTAGTTAGGAGGTTAATATATTTGATTTATCTAAATTAGGTATGATTATATTTTATGTTTTATTTAATTGGTAAATGGTTTAATTATTTTATTTAATTCAATGTTTAATTTAATTAATATTTGATTTAATTTGGGTGTAATTTAAGGGCCTTGGGCGTGTGGGCCTCGCAGCAAAACCAAAAATACCGACACCGTTCGAACGCCTCTTAGAACGCTGCACGAACGCCCGTAATCTGTTTGACGTTCGAACGTGGCAACAGACGCAGCACGAACGAAAAACAGTGAACTTGTGAAATGAACTTGATGACATACTTATTCCGAATTTCCCCTTCCGACTTCCATTTCCCGCAATATCCTTAACTTAAAAAGGTAGTGCCTCCAACTGAGACTCATCATCGGGTTTCACATGCAAAAATGCAATGCCTACACGTGGCATATGTGCATTGATTATCGAGCGATAAAAATATAATGGTAAAGTATCATTACCATATTCCTAGACAAGATGACATGTTGGATGAATTGCATGGTTCCAAATTTTTTTGTAAGATTGATTTAAAGAGTCGATACCATTAAATTCGAATTAGAGAGGGAGATGAGTGGAAAACTGTATTTAAGACCAAGTATGGCTTGTATGAATGGTTACAAATGCACCTAGCACATTTATGAGATTGATGAATCATATTATGTGTGCATTTATAGGTAAATTTTTTGCAGTTTATTTTGATGACATCTTAGTTTACAGTAAAATATTAGATGAACATGTTACACATTTGAAGCATGCTCTTGAAGCATTGAGGAGGAAAAATTGTATGCTAACTTTGGAAAGTGCACTTTTTGTATGAATATGATTATTTTCCTTGGTTTTGTTGTAAGTGTAGATGGCATCGAAGTTGATGTAGAGAAGGTAAAGGCAATTCAAGATTGGCCTACACCGACAACTGTGATAGAAGTCAGAAGCTTCCATGGATTAGCAAGCTTCTACCGCAGGTTTGTTAGAGACTTCAGCAGTATTGCAGCACCACTGACTAAAGTAGTGAAGAAAACTATTGGCTTCGAATGAGGAGAAGAGCAAGAGCGTGCATTCTAGGATCTTAAAACGAAGTTGTGGAGTGCACATGTTTGGGCGCTGCCCAACTTTGAGAAGACATTTGAGATTGAGAGTGACGCATCCGGGATAGGCATTGAAGTGTTTCTTATGCAAGAAAAACGACCAATAACTTACTTTAGTGAGAAGCTGAATGGAGCAATTTTGAGGAATTTGACTCAATTATTGCTTACTATTATCACTGAGAACTTAAAAACTTGGGATGATTGTTTGCCTTTTATTGAATTTGCATATAACCATAGCATTCATTCATCTACATCTTATTCGCCATTTGAAATTATTTATAGTTTTCAGCCACTAACTCCATTAGATTCGTTGCCATTACATGTTGATGAGCATGCAGGGTTAGATGGAAAAAGGAAAGATGATTTGGTGAAACATATACATGAGAAAGTAATAGAGCATATATAGCGGAAGAATGAGCAGTATGTTTCTCATGAAAATAAGGGAAGAAAGTGTGTTGTATTTCAGCCTGGTGATTGGGTTTGGGTACACATGCGCAAGGAGAGATTTCCTGAACAACGTAAATCCAAGCTACAACCGAGAGGGGATGGTCCATTTCAAATCTTGGAATGGATTAATGATATTGCATACAAGTTGGATTTATAAGGTGAGTATAATTTATCTGCTACATTTAATGTTTTTGACTTAACTCTTTTTTATGTAGGTACAGATTAGATGTCGAATCCTTTTCAAGAGGGAGGGAATGACACGAATCCAGCCACTCAAGGAACATTAGATGTCACAACCAATAATATGGTAGAGCCTTTGAAAGTGCCAATATGGCCAATCACATGCCAAAGAGCTAAGAAGATCAGAGATGCAATGACGGGGCTAGCACGAAATGCCATGGTCGAGTGTGACAGACAACTCCAGGGCATATTAGAATCATATGAGGGCTGTGGGAACACAGAAACTGGGTGACGCATGCTAACCCGGGCTCGCGGCCCGTTTGGGAGTACGGAGTAGCCACGGGGGACTAAACCGGAGAATAATGGAGTCGCCACCCGGTGTGAACCGGGAAAATGAGATTTAAGGCCGCACTCACCCCTCGCAAGGGAAGACCTCAAACCGTTGGGTTCAGAATGGTCCCTTACTTATGCCACTTGTAATGAAAGGATTTATGTAATAATTTAATCAGGCTTAAGTAGCACTTATTTCTGAGAGTATCATGCTTCTAAATTCATATGTACAAAATAAAACTTACACCTAAGTTTACATATATTTCACATCTAAGATTGCATGCTTGAAAGTACATCAAAGGAGCGACAAACATACAACTTCACTGGCATATTATATTCAAGAAAACACAAGCACACATACTAACCACACAAGCACACATGTGAGCACCTTCTCAAGTGGTACGTGGAATTGTATCCCAAGTACAGACCATACTACTTTCCATTCGGAATCGGCTACGGAATTTATGTCTGGGTTTCCATCCGATATACCACAAGAAATAATACTCAAATGTTATCATGACATAAGTATATGAATCGTAATACATTAAACACATTGTATTCATACATTTGGGGATAGCTACTAGGAAAACTATGTATGAAATCTGATGAAAAGGACTCAGTTCAGTGGGTGCGCGTTCGCGTAGCGTTTGAAAACGCGTTCTAACGGTAAACAGAAGGTTCGCGTTCGTATAGCGTTCGAGAACGCGTTCGAACGGAACCAGACCCGATGCATGATAAGACTAAGAAAGTGCGTGTGCATTCGCGTAGCGTTGGAGAACGCGTTCGAACGGTAAACAGATGGTTCGCGTTCGTATAGCGTTCGAGAACGCGTTCGAACGGAACCAGACCTGATGCATGATGAGACTAAGAAAGTGCGTGAGCGTTCGCTTAGCGTTTGAGAACGCATTTGAACGGTAAATAGAAGGTTCGCGTTCGTGTAGCGTTCGAGAATGCGTTCGAACGGAACCAGACCTGATGCATGCAACACAAAGAATAAAGACAACAATGTCAAGCTCAGTATGTCCGATTTGTTGAATTTTTCTAAGGTCCCAAGATCAAATCAAGACATGAAAAGATGCGTGAATACACCAATGAAGATAGCGGAATACTTACATTGATCGGTTATGTCGATTTGAAGACGAATCATGCCCAAAAACGCACTGCCTTGGTAAGCTTACTGCAACCAGTCCATGCTCACTGTCTTGGCAGTTTCGGGTCTCAAAACGAAGCTCCAAACTCCATCGGATGAGTCCCGCCTCATGGTCGAACCTCCCTACCACCTTCGCAAGACTTGAAAGTGTGCTAGCACTTGATTTCTCACCATGAGAAACCACTCTTGCTTCCCTTATTCACGCCCAAACTGGTTCAAAACCAGTGAAGAATGGCCACCATTGCCGTGAGAGGAAGAGAGAATTTGAGAGAGATAAAATTGTGTATTAAGTTATTAAAATGATTTACCAAAAATCAATTTATATTTATGCCATAATTTTCATTAATTAATAATAAAATTATGACACATAACATGCAATGGCTTAGAGTGTCAAACACTCAAACTCCATGCAATGACATTGAGTGCAATGTACACAATCTACATGCAAAGCATTAGAATGACATGTGTCATGTGGGCCCCACACGTTTCCAAATGAAAGTGGGCCCACGTGCACTCACGCGTTCGGGTTCGATATTTCCGAAATACCGAGCTTACGTCGCGACGTTAATTCAATCGAATTTAAATAAATAATTGCGCCTGGCGAAATTATTATTTACGTCGCTAACGAATTAATTCCAAATTAACTCGTTTGCCCGATTTAAAATCTGATTTTAATTCCGCGTTGAAATCTAATTTCGTCTAATATATCGAATATATTAATACATCGATTAATTCCGAATTAATCGTTCTCTCTCTTTAGACGACATTTTATCCCAGATAAAATATCTCCGTTATTAATCCTAGATTAATTTTCTCTCTCTTCTGTATAATCCCAGATTATTCAAGAGTGCGAGTTGTGCGTCATCGGTGGATTATCGGGAAGCGACCCATGAGATCCCCGGATAATCTGGCAGTAAATACGGTCGTCGGAGTATCCGAATCACGTACGTACCAAGTACTACGTTCTACCGATTTACGAGACAAGGTCGACTCCTAGCAAAGCACCAAGTCTACCTAATTCTCCGGACATATCCATTTAAGAATATTAAGATCTGTATCAAGCGTAGTATACTAATGTATTGTGCATATCGGCCCAGTATCGGATAATCACGTGCTAGGGCTGGGGCTGGATAAGTGTCTGCCCCGTCCGAAACACATATCGGATGTATGGTAACTAGTCTCTATAATCGGATATTCATGACCTGGTCATAATATCACGATTGGATGCGCATCACTTTAAGAGCACTAATACCGTATCCTGCGTGACATCATCTCCATTATGACTGGAGTGACACTTCCGTCTTGACATCACATCCAATACACTACGATTCTCAATATACCCGGCATTGGCGTACACAGAACCGGTTACAGTCCTAGACGACCTCAACTAAAGTATATCGATTGTCGTAAGCATTAGCGATGTAAGTCTCAGGTTAAGACTATACCACCTACCTTGATTTCGGCCTCCCATAGACACATAGTCATAATACCAATGGGATTCCGAGGGGTCTATCCAGAGCGAAGCTGTTTCCCGTACCATCGGTGAAACACGACCTCCTATCGCACTTGCATAAGTATCCAATACTTATATATATGAGAACTATGTCGTTGTGCCCTCACAACGCGCACAAGTGCAATACTAGCCTATTCCGCATTATCGATGTCCGTCTCGATAATACTACGGCTAGGGATATTTAATGATTAATCCTTCGTGGACTGATATTGTCTCATATCATCTCAATCCAGGAACTAATCATAGAGACCTCTCTTCATTTATATATCTATGGTGATCTAATCACAAATGACGAGAGTGCAATTTCCTTGTTACATAGTTAATTTGCCACAGCAACACAATGTTCTGTGCAATAGTGACGCTATGGGTCATATTATCCAACACGATTAAACGTATCTTGCATTCAACCGAACACACATCAACCGGCGCGGCAAAGCATCATGGTAAAGGGCTTTAACCCCTCCCCATAGGGGATCTTTCATTCCACTTACTAAGCCCATGCGCTCGATTGAATCATGCATACAAAGAATTAAAAGCAATAATATCAAACTTGGTATACCCGATTGAACGTATCTTGCATTCAACCGAACACACATCATCCGGCGCGGCAAAGCATCATGGTAAAGGGCTTTAACCCCTCCCCATATGGGATCTTTCATTCCACTTACTAACTAAGCCCATGCAGTCGATTGAATCATGCATACAAAGAATTAAAAGCAATAATATCAAACTTAGTATACCCGATTGAACGTATCTTGCATTCAACCGAACACACATCAACCGGTGCGACAAAACATCGTGGTAAAGGGCTTTAACCCCTCCCCATAAGGGATCTTTCATTCCATTCCACTTACTAAGCCCATGCGCTCGATTGAATCATGCATAAATAAGCAACATGCAGAATTCAAGTGACTAAAAATAAATAAACCAAAGCAACACAAAACAAAGAGGGTGCCGTTTACTCAAGTGGTACGTGGAGTTGTATCCCGAGTACAGATCATACTGCCGTCCATTCGGAATCGGCTATGAAATTTATGTCCGGGTTTCCATCCGATATACCGCAAGAGTTGACACATCTCTCATTTTATTCCACAGCCGCAACATACAACAACTCATAATTCATGCATATTTATCTACTCAAGGGCCACAACATGCATTTCAAGATGACAATCATGCAAGCAATACTCAATAAATAATACAAGTAAAAATAAAAAACAAAAAAAGAGTGTGAAAGATACCCTCAGGTCTAACCTTTTTGCCAACTTTCAGGCTTGCGTTTCATGGACGTCGGAAGGGTACAGCTCGTCAACTTCTCCGGTTCACTGGTTTAGCGTCCTAGCTAACTGGTTTGCTATTTAGCTTGCTGTTCGAACTCCGTTCTGCTACTATTCGGCCTCTATTTTGCTGCTCACTGTTCAGGTCACCTGTTTTGACGTTTCAACGGACTATTCCGAGTTTTTGTGTGGGTTTTTAGTGCAGTCTTGTGTGATTATTTTAAGGATTATGAATGCAGTTTTTATGTTACTGTTTTGAGGATTTTAAGGGCTGTTTGAGGGCTAATAGGAGTGCAGTTTTTTTATGTTACTACTTTAAGGTTTTTAGGGAATGTTTTAAGTGTATTTTGCTGCTGTTTTAGGGGTTAATTACTGCTGTTTTGGCGTGTAAAACAGTGCAGTTTTTATGTTCACTGTAGTTCGGTTTTTGGTTGTAATTTTCGGTGATGGAGGGCTGCTGTATAGG
Source organism: Zanthoxylum bungeanum (assembly GCA_019454045.1). NCBI lineage: Eukaryota > Viridiplantae > Streptophyta > Magnoliopsida > Sapindales > Rutaceae > Zanthoxylum > Zanthoxylum bungeanum. Next base: position 144,325 of record SKCR01046848.1, on the reverse strand, counting down.
GCTGGTTTCGGTGGCTTTAGGAAGATATAAAGGCTTGTTATTTTCGGTTATGGAGGGGTTAAGGAGGGTGATGTGTTCGGCTATGGAGTGGAGGAGATGAAAAGAATATTTTTTTGTTACTTATCCTTGTGATTGGCGTGTGCTAGGAGAGATGAATGCCTTGGTTAGGGGTTGTTTATATAGAGAAGGGCTAGGGCTTCACCTTGTCTCACAAGGAAGGGATTTTGGCGTTAAAGAGAGATATGATTTGGTGTTTGAGTAAGGAAAGTCAAAGATTGAGGGGGGACAAATCTTGGCTAGATTAGGAATACAAAATATTTAATTTGTTATGATTGATTTTAATTAGGCATGACCTCCTTTTAATTTAGTATGTGATTTGTTTGGTTAGGAATTAATATATTTGATTTATCTTTATTAGGTATGATTATATTTTGTGTTTTATTTAATTGGTAAATGGTTTAATTATTTTATTTAATATTTAATTTAATTTTCCCATGTGTTTTAAATGTGTTTTATTAATTGGGATGTGTTTTATGGGCTTTGGGGGGCTAATTGGGCTGGGGTGCGAGGCTAGCAGCAAAACCAGAAATACCGACTCCGTTTGAACGCCCATTCGAACGCTAACGAACGTCCGCAATCTGTCTGACGTTCGAATGAAGTAACGAACGCAGCACTAACGAAGACAGTGAACTTGTGAAATGAACTTGATGACGTACTTATTCTGAATTTCCCCTTCCGACCTCCATTTTCCGCAATATCCTTAGCTAAAAAGGTAGTTCCTCCAACTGAGACACATAGCCAGTCACTCGAGTGTCCTACACCCGAACTATGTAAGGTTCGCTCAAATTGCTGAGGAAAGGTTTTCGTCAGCGGATTTGTTCGATTATCGTTTGACGCGATTTATACGATCATCACATCGCCACGATGTATGATCCGAACGAATCAGATGATATAGAAGTATATATCTGGATCGTCGATGAGACCTTTAATTCCTTAGCTTGTGCTGACGCCTAGCTCAGCTGCTAACAGAACTATATCTAATCTAATTTATTTATTATCGACCCAAATGGCTTCTATTGCTGCCTCAGCTGCAGCAATAATCTGCATTAGTTGTTTATTCGGCAACAGTTATCTTGCTAGGAAGATTTCCAGCTCACTGTCCCGGTGTTCAAACTTTATAGTACCGTAGTATTTAATCGTTTGGAAACTTGCTGCAGTGATCCCAGTCACTTCAAGTTCTCATTCTCCATAGTAAAAGATAGCATCTTTAGTTCTCAGAGATACTAACAGATGTTCTTAACTTCAATCCAGTGACTATCACTTGGATTGACCCGATTGTGACTCCATATGCTCGAAGCGTATGAGACACCAATACTAGTACTTTTTAAATGTACAATTTCCCAGAGAGTGTTAACAAACTCCAAATCTATCCCAGTAGAACTTTATTCCTTGAATAAAGGTTGTTACTCCCCAGAATTCTACGGAGAATTTCTATGAAAGAATATCTATGAAAGCCAAGCTTTTCCACCATTGCTATATGGGAATTTAACTGTCAGTGCGCTCCCACTAACCTCCTTATATACACAAGAATTATTTCGTTTTGAGTCAAATCATAAACCATTATGATTATTTCAAAACGACAGTTCCAAGAACCTTATGCTTGCATCAATCCAAACATGGATCGAATAACCCGCAAACCTGGTTTGTCGGTTATACAAAATCGTCAGGATGTTGTAAACATCCTCCAAAAGGTTTCCTTTTCAGGAAAGCGATTTTGATTTATAGCTGACATATTTCATAAATGAAATATATAGTTATTAACAAGCATCTTCAAAATGGATTTACCATGGCAACAGGTAAAAGGTTGAACCGTTATTAACACAATGTTGATAACGATACCTTTCCGTCAAAAGCCTAGCTTTGTAAGTTGGTATGTTGTCATCCATGTATGTCTTCCTTGAAGACGTATAATGTACCATAGGCACAACGCCTTGTGGTACAACAACTAGTATCCATAATAGTCGTTATACATGGAATCCATTTCGGACTCATGGTACTTTGCCATAACAGGGAGTCGATACCTTGTATCACTTCCTCATAACGTAGTCGGATGGTACACCTCCATAAGATTGACATCTTTATGAGGTTAGATCAGAAACCCATACCTTAGGTTGTTTTCTGACTCTATCCGATCTACTAGTTTCTTGTGTATTTGAAGATTAATGGTATAGTTTCATCATAGATGAACTATTTGTGTTCCATTAAGGACTTCGTGCCTTGAACAGTATTACTCCGATTTTCATCGAGTATCACAATCCTCCCACTGACCACTGCATATCGGTATTCCTCTCAGGAAAACCGCATGGTGAGCAACAATTACATTGTTCTCATGTGGGATTTATAAGTACTATACTTAAGGTTTCCCTTAGGATAACCTATATTGGCACTTATCCAATTTGGGTCCTTAGTTTGGTATCTTCCAACGCTATGCCTCGCATACCCAATTATCAGGAATGAGAAACCTCGTTTCTTCCCTGTTCATATCCTATATGATATCTGTCAAACAGATTTATATGGAACCTTATTCTAAATAAGTTTTGCACTGTTAATACATATCCTGTTTGAAGGAAATAGTAGCTCAGAGCGACTCGTGATAATCCTTATTATGTCCAACAAAATTCGGTTTTAGTTCGGACACACCGTCTAACTGACGTGTCTCGGGAGGAGTCCTCACATGAAAGAACCCGTACTCTTTCATTTATATGAAACTTACTGCTTAAGTATTTTCCATTTCGGTCTTACCGTGGCGGAATAACACTATAGCCGATCTGTTTGTTTTCTTCGTGTCGAAACTTCAAAGTTTCCGATCTGTGTTCTTCAAAAGAAACACATAACCACAACGTGATGCTACATCCGTTAAGGTCACGAAATATTCATGTTCACATCTAGCCTAACTAGATATGGGCCCACTTAATTCACCATGAATAGGGCTAACAGATTGGTGGCCCCTTTACTATTACCAAGTAAATAGTATTTTAGGTATTTAACCTAATAAACTAGATTCGTAGACCTTATTTGAATAGTCAAATCAGTCCTAGTACCCACTCTTAAAAGGTGTGGATATACGAGTCTTGTTTAATTGTGTCCTAGACAACAATGCCACAAATAAGTCTCCATTGATCAAATCAATTTAAGCTATTTATTTGTCTTTTTATATGTTTGAGATTTTATTATATTCAAAATATAAATTCTGTTATTTACATCCAATGTATTTATCTCAGTATCATCTTTATATAATGAAACACTTTAGTGTTCTAGAATATAAAGGTTTTATCCGCATCGGATTAAACACTGATATAGAGATAATGTCTCTAGTCAAACTAGTTACATTATAACATTTACTAATTTAAGTACATACCCAAATGGTAGTTCCTAAACTTAGGTATCTACGGTCGAAACGGCAACTTTCGTCCCGTTTCCGATTGCAGAGAAATCTCGGCTTGAAGTCAGTATCCTGCTTAAAGCAGATTCTGAACATCAATACATATATGTATTATGTACCACACTAAGTATTTAAATCCAATTTCAATACTAGTAGTAAACATAACTTTGACAAATATTTTTAAAGTTAGAGCCTCGCCCTATCTTTAATTCCTTCGTTTCTTCCATATCCAAATGGTAGTCACTTTGGGATATGTCAATTATCTTTCAATATTTCACAAACCTTTGGCCAAGCCTTGGGTTTTAGAATATCGAAATGATATGCACCTTGTGCTACATGCCCAATTGCAAACTTTGACTTTTCTCCACTAGAATAGTCAATTAATTGCAACTTTAATACTTTTAAATCTAAAGATAGATTTATTATAAGTATATTAATTAAGCACTAAAGTCATCATCACATAAATCTTTCAAAGACTTTATGCTCTACTATTTGCTTAATAATAGGCTTAGTCATAATAAGTTATTTTATCAAATAAATTAACCTATTATTAATTCCCAATTGAAAATTAAATCATTTAAAGCATTTAATCCAATGATTATATATTTTAAATATTCAACTTTTCAATTCTTTCTTGATTTCAATAGTCCAACTATTTAATCAATTTATTAAGGTACTATTTATTATAATGATTACAATAACTCAATTATTTAATCAACTATAATTTTAATATTGATTACTATAATCCAATTATAAAATCAACTATCATTTTAATTCAATTATATTGATTACTATAATCCAATTATAAAATCAACTATATATTGAATGTTTTGTATATAGTCCAACTATATATATAATTTAAACAAACATAAAATATTAGTCCAACTAATACTTTTATTAAATGACGAGAGTAAAATAAAATGAGCGTGTTTGGCGAGTATTCGAACGAATGTTGCAAATTCAATACTTGCCTCCCACTATTTTTCGTCGAGCCTCTAAACCTCTGTCGAGTACTCGGGAAACCGTGTTTCCTAGTGGGCTAGGATCCCGTTAAATATCACACAATCTTGACTTTGGCCAACAAATTGTATGATAATTAACTAGGTAGATCTCTAAGATCAATTGGATCTAATCCAACTCCTAGATCCAGTAGGTGGACATCCAAGTCCTAAACATATATCTTATATATCCCTATATATCCAATATATACCCTAACCTTTTTCCTCTGAATCAACTAGGCCTTGGCTTGGCACAACAAACCTAATGATCCCAGTCAAGCGCGGACCCATTGACATGGAAGCTTCGTAATCAATGTCGTTGGACAAGAAGTGGTCTTGACTTTGGCCAACAAACCACAACTTGGACAGACACCAATATGGAACAAAGCCTCGTGATTAAAACACATCTTCGAAGGACAAGGGCTTGACTTTGGCCAACAACCCCTGCCAATCTAGGATCTTGAGTAAGAATCACTCAATGGAAGGAAAAAAACGCATGATATTTGATGAGGGCTTTTTCGCGTGCAAATTGGCTACCAATTTATTTATCTTTGTTAAGGTCTCATCTTCATACACCCTTAAACATGCATTCTAAATACATAATAAAGCGAGTATGAAAATAAATAATAATGATATGCGGATGGATACTTAACACATTGATCCTAGATCAAATCTCTCCCTTTCTCACTCAAGCTAGCACTAGTATTACTTCTACCCGTTACACTACACTTCTAAAGAAACCTCATATACATAGAGGGGAATAGGTGAGAAGAGAATACAAAGAGAATAGAGGTGATAAGGCTGGACACGCAGGTCCAATTTAATAAATCGAATTTATTACAACAATTTCTAAAATTGCCCACCCGATTAATATCCATCCGATATACATTATTCATTCAATACAACCACGTATTCACACACATAAGCATGCTATCAATCAATCTAATCAAATTAATTAATCTGATAATTAAGTGATCATCCAATGTTCAAACAACGATTTGATTGTTCGAGTCAAACTCGTTTTTGCGAATAAGTACTTAAAGTACGAATTCATGAATTAAATTAAACTACATCATTAAATCTAATTTAACATGTATTTAATACTAATTCACTATTCAATTCCAAATTAAATATTACACTTTTATTTAATAAACCTTTTACGATTTAAATTCCAAATCTAATCGTAACGTGTCTCAAAGACCGATTAACGTCCAACGTCAATTCAATTAAAGTCCAATGGGCTTGATTGATTTCTTAAGGCGTGGACTTTTGGTCAACTCGGGTCAAACCGATAACCAAAGTCCAATCCGGGATTTACCCCATAAGCCCATAAATCAATCTTGGCCCATTAGGCCCAATTGAACTTTAAAGGTTCATTAAGTCGCATTTGGGCTTTATGGTCAAGGTTTTGGGCCCAATTGGATCCAATCCATTTGGCCTAAACCAAACTTGATAAATCAAGCCCAATAGGCCCAATTACAACAATTCAAGCCCAATCCAATTTAAGCCTAAATAATTAAATTACACTAATCCAATTACGCAATTCAATTACCTAAAGTGCATTATATGATTAATCGACTAAATCAATATTTCCGAAGCACCAAATAGTCCAATTAATCATGCTTAATTCATTATCATATGTCCAACACACAAATTGAAAATCAAACCCATAAACATGCTTCAATGCTCTCGGCCAAGGAAGGTTATTTTGTCCGATTTGAATTTAATCCGATTAATTACACAATTGACAACGTATTAACTTCCCGAATGATTTCATACACATCCAATGTTCATAAAATCAAAATTACCAAGACATTCAATAGGGCTATACATTCGGCCAAGGTGAAGGAAATTGGGGATTTTTGTTCAATTCAAAATTCAATCAAATTGACTTCAAATTAAATCATCCTATATCATTATAACTCATCCAATGAATTTAAAATGAAAAATTCCAGAACTCCAAGACTCCTACACATTCGGCCAACATGAATAAATTGGGGAAAATTATTCCAAATCAATTTTCAATAAATTGGTCCAACCAACCAAAATGCAATAAAACATGTTATAAGCATACTTAAACAATCAATTTATTCAAATCATGCTCAACAAACATTTACCCAAATTTTAAGCCCTACATTTTTCATGCTTGCAACATTAGCTCTTGATGCCATTGTTGAATTTTCTAAGGTCCCAAGATCAAATCAAGACATGAAAAGATGCGTGAATACACCAATGAAGATAGCGGAATACTTACATTGATCGGTTATGTCGATTTGAAGACGAATCATGCCCAAAAACGCACTGCCTTAGTAAGCTTACTGCAACCAGTCCATGCTCACTGTCTTGGCAGTTTCGGGTCTCAAAACGAAGCTCCAAACTCCATCGGATGAGTCCCGCCTCATGGTCGAACCTCCCTACCACCTTCGCAAGACTTGAAAGTGTGCTAGCACTTGATTTCTCACCATGAGAAACCACTCTTGCTTCCCTTATTCACGCCCAAACTGGTTCAAAACCAGTGAAGAATGGCCACCATTGCCGTGAGAGGAGAGAGAAGAGAATTTGAGAGAGATAAAATTGTGTATTAAGTTATTAAAATGATTTACCAAAAATCAATTTATATTTATGCCATAATTTTCATTAATTAATAATAAAATTATGACACATAACATGCAATGGCTTAGAGTGTCAAACACTCAAACTCCATGCAATGACATTGAGTGCAATGTACACAATCTACATGCAAAGCATTAGAATGACATGTGTCATGTGGGCCCCACACGTTTCCAAATGAAAGTGGGCCCACGTGCACTCACGCGTTCGGGTTCGATATTTCCGAAATACCGAGCTTACGTCGCGACGTTAATTCAATCGAATTTAAATAAATAATTGCGCCTGGCGAAATTATTATTTACGTCGCTAACGAATTAATTCCAAATTAACTCGTTTGCCCAGATAAAATATCTCTGTTATTAATCCTAGATTAATTTTCTCTCTCTTCTGTATAATCCCAGATTATTCAAGAGTGCGAGTTGTGCGTCATCGGTGGATTATCGGGAAGCGACCCATGAGATCCCCGGATAATCTGGCAGTAAATACGGTCGTCGGAGTATCCGAATCACGTACGTACCAAGTACTACGTTCTACCGATTTACGAGACAAGGTCGACTCCTAGCAAAGCACCAAGTCTACCTAATTCTCCGGACATATCCATTTAAGAATATTAAGATCTGTATCAAGCGTAGTATACTAATGTATTGTGCATATCGGCCCAGTATCGGATAATCACGTGCTAGGGCTGGGGCTGGATAAGTGTCTGCCCCGTCCGAAACACATATCGGATGTATGGTAACTAGTCTCTATAATCGGATATTCATGACCTGATCATAATATCACGATTGGATGCGCATCACTTTAAGAGCACTAATACCGTATCCTGCGTGACATCATCTCCATTATGACTGGAGTGACACTTCCGTCTTGACATCACATCCAATACACTACGATTCTCAATATACCCAGCATTGGCGTACACAGAACCGGTTACAGTCCTAGACGACCTCAACTAAAGTATATCGATTGTCGTAAGCATTAGCGATGTAAGTCTCAGGTTAAGACTATACACACCTACCTTGATTTCGGCCTCCCATAGACACATAGTCATAATACCAATGGGATTCCGAGGGGTCTATCCAGAACGAAGCTGTTTCCCGTACCATCGGTGAAACACGACCTCCTATCGCACTTGCATAAGTATCCAATACTTATATATATGAGAACTATTTCGTTGTGCCCTCACAACGCGCACAAGTGCAATACTAGCCTATTCCGCATTATCGATGTCCAGTCTCTAATACTACGGCTAGGGATATTTAATGATTAATCCTTCGTGGACTGATATTGTCTCATATCATCTCAATCCAGGAACTAATCATAGGGACCTCTCTTCATTATATAATCTATGGTGATCTAATCACAAATGACGAGAGTGCAATTTCCTTGTTACATAGTTAATTTGCCACAGCAACACAATGTTCTGTGCAAATAGTGACGCTATGGGTCATATTATCCAACACGATTAAACGTATCTTGCATTCAACCGAACACATATCAACCGGCGCGGCAAAGCATCATGGTAAAGGGCTTTAACCCCTCCCCATAGGGGATCTTTCATTCCACTTACTAAGCCCATGCGCTCGATTGAATCATGCATACAAAGAATAAAAGCAATAATATCAAACTTGGTATGCCCGATTGAACGTATCTTGCATTCAACCGAACACACATCATCCGGCGCGGCAAAGCATCATGGTAAAGGGCTTAACCCCTCCCCATATGGGATCTTTCATTCCACTTACTAAGCCCATGCAGTCGATTGAATCATGCATACAAAGAATTAAAAGCAATAATATCAAACTTAGTATACCCGATTGAACGTATCTTGCATTCAACCGAACACACATCAACCGGTGCGACAAAACATCGTGGTAAAGGGCTTTAACCCCTCCCCATAAGGGATCTTTCATTCCACTTACTAAGCCCATGCGCTCGATTGAATCATGCATAAATAAGCAACATGCAGAATTCAAGTGACTAAAAATAAATAAACCAAAGCAACACAAAACAAAAGAGGGTGCCGTTTACTCAAGTGGTACGTGGAGTTGTATCCCGAGTACAGATCATACTGCCGTCCATTCGGAATCGGCTATGAAATTTATGTCCGGGTTTCCATCCGATATACCGCAAGAGTTGACACATCTCTCATTTTATTCCACAGCCGCAACATACAACAACTCATAATTCATGCATATTTATCTACTCAAGGGCCACAACATGCATTTCAAGATGACAATCATGCAAGCAATACTCAATAAATAATACAAGTAAAAATAAAAAAACAAAAAAAATGAGTGTGAAAGATACCCTCAGGTCTAACCTTTTTGCCAACTTTCAGGCTTGCGTTTCATGGACGTCGGAAGGGTACAGCTCGTCAACTTCTCCGGTTCACTGGTTTAGCGTCCTAGCTAACTGGTTTGCTATTTAGCTTGCTGTTCGAACTCCGTTCTGCTACTATTCGGCCTCTATTTTGCTGCTCACTGTTCAGGTCACCTGTTTTGACGTTTCAACGGACTATTCCGAGTTTTTGTGTGGGTTTTTAGTGCAGTCTTGTGTGATTATTTTAAGGATTATGAATGCAGTTTTTATGTTACTGTTTTGAGGATTTTAAGGGCTGTTTGAGGGCTAATAGGAGTGCAGTTTTTTTATGTTACTACTTTAAGGTTTTTAGGGAATGTTTTAAGTGTATTTTGCTGCTGTTTTAGGGGTTAATTACTGCTGTTTTGGCGTGTAAAACAGTGCAGTTTTTATGTTCACTGTAGTTCGGTTTTTGGTTGTAATTTTCGGTGATGGAGGGCTGCTTTATAGGGCTGGTTTCGGTGGCTTTAGGAGATATAAAGGCTTGTTATTTTCGGTTATGGAGGGGTTAAGGAGGGTGATGTGTTCGGCTATTGAGTGGAGGAGATGAAAAGAATATTTTTTTGTTACTTATCCTTGTGATTGGCGTGTGCTAGGAGAGATGAATGCCTTGGTTAGGGGTTGTTTATATAGAGAAGGGCTAGGGCTTCACCTTGTCTCACAAGGAAGGGATTTTGGCGTTAAAGAGAGATATGATTTGGTGTTTGAGTAAGGAAAGTCAAAGATTGAGGGGGGACAAATCTTGGCTAGATTAGGAATACAAAATATTTAATTTGTTATGATTGATTTTAATTAGGCATGACCTCCTTTTAATTTAGTATGTGATTTGTTTGGTTAGGAAGTTAATATATTTGATTTATCTTTATTAGGTATGATTATATTTTGTGTTTTATTTAATTGGTAAATGGTTTAATTATTTTATTTAATATTTAATTTAATTTTCCCATGTGTTTTAAATGTGTTTTATTAATTGGGATGTGTTTTATGGGCTTTGGGGGGCTAATTGGGCTGGGGTGCGAGGCTAGCAGCAAAACCAGAAATACCGACTCCGTTTGAACGCCCATTCGAACGCTACACGAACGTCCGCAATCTGTCTGACGTTCGAATGAAGTAACGAACGCAGCACTAACGAAGACAGTGAACTTGTGAAATGAACTTGATGACGTACTTATTCTGAATTTCCCCTTCCGACCTCCATTTTCCGCAATATCCTTAGCTAAAAAGGTAGTTCCTCCAACTGAGACTCACCATCGGGTTTCACATGCGAAAATACAATTCCCGTGGTGACTGCTCGGTCTTCTCTCCCTCAGGCAAAGTATTGCTTCAATCTTGATCGACTCGGTGAACTCTTTCCCCTCCAAGTCTGATAGCTTCACTGCTCCATTTCCCATTACCTTCTGCACTATGTAAGGTCCTTCCCAGTTTGGTCTGAATTTTCCTCTCGGATCTGTCGTCGACGGCCTCGACTGCTTAAGTACCAAATCACCTTCTCTGATCTTGGTGGGACGTACTTTCTTGTTGAATGCTCGGGCTAGTCTCTTCTGATACAACTGCATGTGATACAAAGACTTAGTTCTCTTCTCATCCAATAGTGCTAACTGATCGAACCTCTGTGTGACCCACTCCTGTTCCGGTAATTCTGCCTCTGCTAATACCCTTATAGACTGTATTTCCACTTATACTGGTAATACTGCTTCCATTCCATAGACCAAAGAGTAAGGTGTGGCCCCTGTTGCTGTCCTTACTGATGTTCTGTACCCCCACAGAGCATATGGTAGTTTCTCGGCCCAATCTCTGCAGTTCTCTGTCATCTTAGCTAAAATCGTCTTTATGGTCTTGTTGGCTGCCTCAACTGCCCCATTTGCCTGCGGCCTGTACGGTGATGACTTGTGGTGGCCTATCCCGTACCTCTGCAACATTGCCTTCGTCTCTCCTTGAAAATGAACTCCGTTGTCTGTCACTACATGATGCGGCATACCATACCGACAAATGAGGTTCTGAGCTATAAACTTTGCCATCTGTTTTGCTGTAACATTGCGGAATGATTCGGCTTCCACCCACTTCGAGAAGTAATCTACTGCACTACTATATAGCGATGCCCATCGATGCATTCGGTCGAATTTCTCTAATCATATCAATTTCCCATGCTGAGAAAGGCCACGGCTCTGACAGCCCGTGTAATTCTGTGTATGGTAAGTGATTCAAATTACCATGTGCTTGACAATCATGACAGTGCTTCACCATCTTCGCGCAATCTGTTTCCATGGTTGACCAATAAAAATCTTGTCTCACTATCTTGCGGGACAGATTCAACCCGTTCATGTGCGGACTACATACCCCGGCGTGTATTTCTTCCATTACATCCTGAGCTTCTTCTTTTCTCAAACACTTCAACTGAATACCGTTTGCCTGTCTCTTGTACAGTTCCCATTTCAAAACCACATACTGGGAAGCTAACTTCTGAATGGCTATTCTGTCTTTTCTGCCTGCCCCTTCCGGGAGTTCGCCATGTTCCAGATACCTCTGAATGTCAACCTCTTGGCTAAAGGCAAAATCTCTCCCTCGGGGGTCACTATCACGATCCCAATTCCGGCTCCCTTGTAATTCACTGCTCCGTCAAAATACATCTTCCATCTCTGGACTGTTATTGCTTGGATCTCTTCATCTGGAAATTCAAACTTATACTGATCCCCCTCAACAGGTTGCATTGCCAGAAACTCTGCTACTGCTCGCCCTTTGATCACTTTGGAGGTGAGATACTCAATTTCAAACTCTGTCAGCAATACCAACCATCTGCCCAATTTTCCCACTAGCGACGGCACCGAATGAAGATATTTTAGAGGATTCTCCTTTGCCACTACCTGGATCTTGTATGATTGGAAGTAATGTCGCAACTTTCTGGAAGCCCATACCACTGCAAGACAGATCTTCTCAACTTCCTGATATCGAGCCTCATACGGGAGCATCTTCTTACTCAGATAGTAAACTGAATGTTCCACCCCTGTCTCATCTGTCTGTACCATCATAGCCCCCAGTGCTTCTGATTCTATAGCCAAATACAATATCAAAGGTCTGCCCGGTCTCGGAGGTTTCAATACAGGAGGCTTTACCAAGTACTCTCTGATTTTGTCGAATGCTGTCTGACACTGTTCATTCCATCTCACTGGCTGATCTTTTCTCAACAGTTTGAAGATAGGTTCACATACTGACGTTAACTTGGCGATGAACCGACTGATGTACTGAATTTTTCCCAAGAATGCTCTGACTTCTTTCTCTGTCTTCGGTGCAGGCATTTCTATGATTGCCTTGATCTTTTCGGAGTCTACCTCTATTCCGCCCATTCCCACCGTATGACCAAGCAATTTCCCTGATGTCACCCCAAAACACACATTCTTAGGGTTTAGCCGCAGGTTGTATCTGTCAACTCTCTGAAGAAACCTCTCCAGTGCTTCAATATGCCCAACCCTGGTCTCTGATTTCACCATCATGTCATCTACATACACCTCAATCTCTTTGTGCATCAAGTCGTGGAAAAGTGTAGTGGCCATCCGCTGATAAGTAGCCCCCGCATTCTTAAGCCCAAACGGCATAACCTTGTAGCAATAAGTACCCCACTCAGTAACAAACGCAGTCTTATGTTTGTCTTCTTCAGCCATGAGAACCTGATTGTAACCTGAAAATCCATCTGCAAACGAATACATAGCAGATAAAGCCGCACTATCAACCAGAACATCTATATGCGGTAGAGGAAAATCATCTTTCAGACAAGCCTTGTTGAGATCTCTGTAGTCTACACACATTCTGACCTTCCCGTCTTCTTCGGCACCGGCACTATATTAGCCAACCACTCAGGATACTTTACTACTTCCAGGAACCCCACATCTATCTGTTTCTTAACTTCTTCTCTGACTTTCTCAGCCCATTCTAGTCTCATCCGTCGGAGTTTCTGTTTTACTGGCCTCATATTCAGATAAGTTGGTATTGTGTGTTGGGCAATGTTTCTGTCTACCCCGGGCATGTCCTCATAGGACCAAGCAAACACTTTGGCATATCTGACCAACACTTCTTCTAGTTTCTCCCTCTCTTCAGAGGTAACTTCACTTGCAATCAGAATTTCCTTGGGGTTCTCAAGCGTACCCAAGTTAAATGCAGTAGTTCTGGCCGAACTGATATCAAATATGCTTGATTCGTGCAGAGTAAATGGAAATGACTCAGGCAAGTAAGCAAAAGAAATGTCTTTATTATTGGATAATGTGGAAGTACATTCAAACAAATCAGGAAGGTAAATGTCTTCATCATCTATAGACACTTCTTCCTCTGCAATCAGGTGTTCCTCAGGCTTTTCATCCTCTCCCAAAGTCAGGCTCTCCAACTTCATCAATTCTTCTTCCCAATTCTCTGCTTCCACAGCTTCTTTAGTCAGTGGTTTCTCACCCAACAAATCCTGGAAGATCTCAAATCCAGGCACCACAATCCCATTAACTTCCACAGGTTCAGGCTCCCCTTGATATCCTGAAGCTTTCACAAAACATTCCATCAGTTTCAGGCCCTTTTTCTTGACCTTTGGCTTTTCTTCATCAGATCTATACCCCAAACCTTTCTGAGTGGTCTGTCCTCTGAAATCTGGCAATTTTGAACCTTTACCCCGGCTCAAACTTCATTTTCTCCCATATCATAGCCACCATAGGATCCACCCACTCCTCAAAAGTAGCTGACACCTGAAACCTCGTGAAAGGTTATACCTCCAAGTAGCCACGGCATTATCTAACTCAGCCCAGATGGTAACAACTTCTCCCTCATACGGGAACTTGATCATCTGATGCAAAGTGGAAGGCACGCCCCAAGTTTGTGAAACCAAGGCCTTCCCAACAATAAGGCAAAAGTGGCTGGGATGTCCAGCACTGTGAACTCAACCTCATCTTCATTGGCCCTACCTTGACCATAGCCACAAAAGTACCCTCAACTCCCCTTTTACTGTCATCATAAGCCTTAATAGTCATACTGGAGGGGTCCAAGTCTGTTGCTTTCATACCCAATCTTGCCAGAATTTTCAACGGGCACACATTGATGGACGAACCGTCATCCACCATTACACATGAAGTTTTATTGCCCCTCACTTCGGCCCTGATAAATAGAGGCCTATTATGATTTCTTCCCTCCCCCGGGAGTTCATCCTCAGAAAACGATATCTGCAAAGCTTCTTTCTGAACCGACCCAACAAACATTGCAGGGTTGGCATCTTCCGGTACCACAATCTTGGTCAAGGCCTCAACCATAGCCTGCCTATGCTCCCGAGATGCACATAACAGTTCCCAGATACTCACTTGTGCTCTAGTCTTCCTCAATTTCCTCATCACTACATCCCCTTCAGTATTTTCTGCAGTCTCAACCACTTCTCTACCATCTGTCAAAACTTCCTTACCCTTTTCCGCCATATCATTGTAGAAGCGACCACTACGCGTCATTCCCCTTACTTCTTCCTCATCACTGCTAGAGAAATCAAGCCAAAAGTTTTTTTCCTGCTCAAACTCATCTTCACTAGTATTATCCCAGATTCCCAGGTAAAACGCTTGAGGGTGAAAGGATTTCAGGACAAGGTCTTCTGGGAGGCCAGAATTGATCATATAGGCTGGTGGTGGTACGGCGCGTTAATTGGGTAAGGGGTTTCTGTGTGTGTCAGGCTGTTCTGTTTCTGGGTCAGGTATTTTCTTGGAGTCTATCAGGTCTTGGATTTCATGGCGGAGTCAGGCGTAATTGTCAGTGTCATGGCCCTTTTGTTGGTGAAAGTGACAGTAAAGGCTTAGGTTATAATGTGGTGGTAGGGGATTGGGTAATGGTTTGGCTTCCAAGGGTTTTTAAGAGCCCTGCCTCTTCAATTTCTCTAGCACCTTGGACAGGGGCCTTCCCAAGTTGGAAAACTGCCGGTTCCGGATAGTGGCAATCTCAGCAGAAACGGGCTTTGCTCCCGATGTTCCCCCATTGGGCCTCCTGTTCAAACCATAGAATTTTCTATTCTCGGCCTCTTCTTCTTCCTTAATATCCATGACAGTTTCCCTCAACTGCCAAAAGTCTACAATCTTGGAGGTCATCCTCCTCAACTTGCTGTAAATGGAGGGCTTGGTGCCCTTGATAATCATCTTAATCTGATCCTTCTCCGAAGGCCTAGTCTGCATCTTCAATAACTGACCCCTCCATCGGTCCACATACTCCTTAAAACTCTCCTCCGCTTCCTGTTTAACACATCTAGATCACGGAGTGACAGATCGATCTCTAGGTCAGTGACATACTATTTTAGGAAGGCATCAGCCAACTCCCTCCAATCTTCCTTCACTTTCTCTTCTCCAAACTGTGGTACCACACCACATGAGCTCCTTCAGCGACATTCCAAACATTTTCTGCACTTGCGCTGAGATAAGCCAACTAAACTCATGACTGATACAAATGTCGGAGATGCACCCTTGGATCCCCATTCCCGTTAAACTTAGCCATATTAGGCATCTTGAACTGTGCCGGCAACTGTTCCTCGAAAGTCAGTGTGTCATAATCTAGCAAATCCTCATTCTTACCCCTCATCTTGCGGGTAACCGACTCAACCTGATCCCGAAGTTTCTGTAACTCTGCCTGAGACCCAGATACTCTGCCTGCTGCATACTCTGCCATATCATCCTTAACCGGGGGTATCATCCCCCAATCTGTTCGGAGATTCCTCTTGCCTCACATCCCCAGAATTAACCCCGGCACGAGACCCAGCTATACCAGCCATAGCATAGTCAAAGCTTGCAACTGTTCAGTGATCTTGGCGAGACCGTTCTCTAACTGATCCATACGGGACACTTCATTATCGGATTCACTCATACTTGTTCTTTTAGTGAGTCTTGTCCCTTCTCTAACCCAAACGGTATCTATGATGTCTTTTTGAGACATAGATGGTGTTAACATGATATATGTATGTATGAGGTGCACGAGATGCATGTAACATATATAACATATTAAATCAATTAAAATTTTCAAACAAATCGGTCCGTTACCATTTTAGAATATTTCGGGCTAATTGTCACAGGAGTGAACCCATCCTAGTTTAAATGGCCCAACGAGTTCACATCATGACAAGGAGCCCAACTAAGTCCAAATGGTAATGTTCCGAACACAAGCACAAAGTGGCCCATCAACACTTAGACGCCTTTGGCCCAATAGTCATGAAATACGTTCTTGTCCCAGTTTAAATGGCCCAACAAGCCCATATCCCATGACAAATGGTCCAAATGGATCCAAACGACGATGTGTTCCCAAACACAAGCATAGAAGAAAGATGATGCAAACATAACGTAATAATTTCTACATAATGGCCCATCAACATTTCAGAAGCTTCGGGCCTAATAGTCATAAGGTACGAACTCGCCCCAGTTTAAATGGCCCAGCAAGTCCGCATTTCTGACAATAGTCTAACTACATCCAAATGAGGATGGTCCACAAGCATATATTCAAGGAAATAATTGTTACTTTAGCCACACCGGTCTATGGGTGGGTTAGCAAGAGTATAGGCAAAGGCTCTCATCGGCGAAGGATGGCCCACAACTAGGTCTCCCCACTCAAGGGTTCGAGCAACCAAGTGAGCGCACCATTTTTTATACACTAAGGTATGTGCCAATGAGCTATGGTGTGTGACGGACTGTCAAATGGATTTCCCGTTGTAGATTCCCCAGAGGGAAGGTGGAGCCTCTTAGGCTCTTATCACTTGGTGTCAGGAATAAACAACGAGTCCTCCAAATTAGTCCATCACAATAGGCTACGAGTAGATGGCTATCTAGGTGCCTTCACAGCTTTTCCTTCTAGAAAGGTAGTGAATGAAGGAAGACACCAAACCATTACCTAGCCTCAAAATGCCTTTGATTAAACCCTCACTTTATCTACTATAGACACGGTCAATTAAAACAAAAATCCAAACATCACAAGATAATATTTCGGGGCCGATTCTCTATCCCCAGTGGAGTCGCCAGAATGTGGGAACACAGAAACTGGGCGACGCATGCTGTCCTGGGCTCGTGGCCCGTTCGGGAGTACGGAGTAGCCACGGGGGACTAAACCGAAGAATAATGGAGTCGCCACCCGGTGTGAACCGGGAAAATGAGATTTAAGGCCGCACTCACCCCTCGTAAGGGAAGACCTCAAACCGTTGGGTTCGGAATGGTCCCTTACTTATGCCACTTGTAATGAAAGGATTTATGTAATAATTTAATCAGGCTTAAGTAGCACTTATTTCCAAGAGTATCATGCTTCTAAATTCATATGTACAAAATAAAACTTACACCTAAGTTTACATATATTTCACATCTAAGATTGCATGCTTGAAAGTACATCAAAGGAGCGACAAACATACACTTCACTGGCATATTATATTCAAGAAAACACAAGAACACATACTAACCACAAAAGCACACATGTGAGCACCTTCTCAGTGGTACGTGGAATTGTATCCCAGTACACAGACCGTACTACCGTCCATTCGGAATCAGCTACAGAATTTATGTCTGGGTTTCCATCCGATATACCACAAGAAATAATACTCAATGTTATCATGACATAGGTATATGAATCGTAATACATTAAACACATTGTATTCATACATGTGGGGATAGCTACTAGGAAAACTATGTATGAAATCTGATGAAAATGACTCAGTTCAGTGGGTGCGCGTTCGCGTAGCATTTGAAAACGCGTTCTAACGGTAAACAGAAGGTTCGCGTTCGTATAGCGTTCGAGAACGCATTCGAACGGAACCAGACCCGATGCATGATAAGACTAAGAAAGTTGCATGTGCGTTCGCGTAGCGTTTGAGAACGCGTTCGAATGGTAAACAGAAGGTTCACGTTCGTATAGCGTTCGAGAACGCGTTCGAACGGAACCAGACCTGATGCATGATGAGGCTAAGAAAGTGCATGTGCGTTCGCGTAGGGTTTGAGAACGCGTTCGAACGGTAAACAGAAGGTTCGCGTTCGTGTAGCGTTCGAGAACGCGTTCGAATGGAACCAGACCTGATGCATGCAACACAAAGAATAAAGACAACAATGTCAAGCTCAGTATGTCTGATTAAACGTATCTTGCATTCAACCGAACACACATCAACTGGCGCGGCAAAGCATCGTGGTAAAGGGCTTTAACCCCTCCCCATAGGGGATCTTTCATTCCACTTACTAAGCCCATGCGCTCGATTGAATCATGCATACAAAGAATTAAAAGCAATAATATCAAACTTGGTATGCCCGATTGAATGTATCTTGCATTCAACCGAACACACATCAACCGGCACGGCAAAGCATCGTGGTAAAGGCTTTAAACCCCTCCCCATAGGGGATCTTTCATTCCACTTACTAAGCCCATGCACTCGATTGAATCATGCATACAAAGAATTAAAAGCAATAATATCAAACTTAGTATGCCGATTGAACGTATCTTGCATTCAACCGAACACACATCAACCGGCGTGGCAAAGCATCGTGGTAAAGGGCTTTAACCCCTCCCCATAGGGGATCTTTCATTCCACTTACTAAGTCCATGCGCTCGATTGAATCATGCATAAATAAGCAACATGCAGAATTCAAGTGACGAAAAATAAATAAACCAAAGCAACACAAAACAAAAGAGGGTGCCGTTTACTCAAGCGGTACGTGGAGTTGTATCCCGAGTACAGATCATACTACCGTCCATTCGGAATCGGCTATGAAATTTATGTCCGTGTTTCCATCCGATATACCGCGAGAGTTGACACATCTCTCATTTTATTCCACAGCCACAACATACAACATCTCATAATTCATACATATTTATCTACTCAAGGGCCACAACATGCATTTCAACATGACAATCCTGCAAGCAATACTTAATAAATAATACAAGTAAAAATAAAAAAACAAAAAAAATGAGTGTGAAAGATACCCTCAGGTCTAACCTTTTTGCCAACTTTCAGGCTTGCGTTTCACGGACGTCGGAAGGGTACAACTCCTCAACTTCTCCGGTTCACTGGTTTAGCGTCCTAGCTCACTGCTTTGCTGTTTAGCTTGCTGTTCGAACTCCGTTCTGCTACTGTTCGGCCTCTGTTTTGCTGCTCACTGTCCGTGCCGCTCTCACTAACGTGTATATCCGTGTGGATATCAATATCTCACTCACGTCTCTGTTCCAACACATCGATTTTTCTCTAAATAGAAATGAAATGGTTTGAATGAAATCATAAGAATATGTATTCGGTACTTTTTAGTTCCCCGGGATTGTAGTTCAATTGGTCAGAGCACGGCCCTGTCAAGGCGGAAGCTGCGGGTTCGAGCCCCGTCAGTCCCGACGGATCCAAATCCAATAAAAAAAAGATATTGATATATCACGCCTTTTTCTGTTAAACTAGGTCAAAAGAAAACGGTCGAATTTCATGCCTAATTCGATCCTTTTCTCTTTTTTTTTTTCAAGAAAATTATATCATAAAAAAAAAACGAAAAAGGAGATTAGAACTTAACCCCTTTCCTTTTTCTATTTTGTTTCGATTGTTTGTTTGGTTTATTTCTAAACCCTTTGTAAACAATGGAAGTGGAAGCGGTTAGGTGGTTGTACAAGTAAGGCGGTCGATTATAGAAAAGACAGAATGGAAAAGAATGATAAATAAAAAAAAGTATTAGTATTTTAGTATTAAAGTAAATGAATTCTTTTGATTGAATCCGGGATTCAAGTTTGTATTCGGTGTGTGGATAAAAGATCTGCCTATGTTATACTATTGAATTCTTGACGATTAATCGACTTGACAGTCAGATATTTTTATTCATGATCATGATCCCATTCGCTATCATCGAAATGTAATTGATCCCACTGAATTTACAAGCGAAAGGGTTATCATCTCTATGGGATTAAATCCCGAGTTATTGTGAAGTAAAAAAAAAACCAAACGATGAGATTATGGAAGTAAATATTCTCGCATTTATTGCTACTACACTGTTCGTTCTAGTTCCTACTGCTTTTTTGCTTATAATATACGTAAAAACGGTCAGTCAAGGTGATTAATTTGAATGAAACTCGACTTCTTAGTTCTTATCAATGATTTAAGAAAAAAAAATTCCAATTTCCCATCTTAGTCTTAAATAAAATCAACGGACTAGAATCAGCAATAGCCTATGAGATCCGATAGTATAGTAGAAAGACTCATATATGAATCTTTCTACTATACTATCTATTTTTATTATTGTAATGTATAAAGATAGAAACTGAATAGTGATCAATCTATAATATGGATATGTATCTTCATACATGTTAATATGACTTAAATATATGTAATGTATATAATATCTCAATTCTATTTCTTTGCTTCATCTATTTGTATTTTCTTTTTGTTTATTCCAATCAATCTGAAATAAGCGAAAGGCAGCTCTTACAATTTTCTAATTTCTTGATTTCTGATTAGTTTCAATATGAATCCCGGTATCCATTAGAATCAAATCAATGAAAGAAAAACAAACTTGGGCGTATATTACTAAAAGTAAATCAAGTTAATAAAAGAAAATGAAATATGAAAGAAATAAAGTAATATTTTTTTAGCATTCGAAGAAGAAGTAATTGATGAGCGGTTGTCACATGTTTTGACATTTCAACGGACTGTTCCGAGTTTTTGTGTGGGTTTTTAGTGCAGTCTTGTGTGATTATTTTAAGGATTATGAATGCAGTTTTTATGTTACTGTTTTGAGGATTTTAAGGGCTGTTGAGGGGCTAATAGGAGTACAGTTTTTTTATGTTACTACTTTAAGGTTTTAGGGAATGTTTTAAGTGTATTTGCTGCTGTTTTTGTTGGTTTTCTATAAGGTCCCAAGATCAAACAAGTCATGAAATTATGTGTGAACACATCAACGGAGGTAGCGGAATACTCACATTGATCGGTAGAGTTGATTTGGAGACGATTCAAGCCCAAAAACGCACTGCCTTTGTAAGCTCACTGCAGCAGTCCACTGCCTACAAAAACAGAAAATTAAGTGAAGAAACGGAGCTCCAATCATCGTCGGATGGATCCCGTCTCATGGGGGAACCTCCCTACCACCTTCGCAAGACTTGTAAGTGTGCTAGCACTTGATTTCTCACCATGAGAAACCACTCTTGCTTCCCTTTAGCTCACGCCCAAACTGGTTCAAAACCAGTGAAGAAATGGCCACCATTGCCGTGAGAGAGGAAGAGAGAATTGAGAGAGAAGAATTTTTGTGTTGTGTAATGGTTTGTTAATTAAAATGATTTACCAAAAATCAATTTATATTTATGCCATAATTCATTAAATTAATAATAAACTTATGACACAAATTCATGCAAAGGCTTAGAGTGTCAAACACTTCATTTCCATGCAATACCATTGAGTGTGCATTGTACACAATCTCCATGCAAAGCATTAGAGTGTCAAATAAGCATAATATGACATGTGTCAAAGTTAATGCATATCTTGACATGTGTCATGTGGGCCCCACACGTTTCCCAATGAAAGTGGGCCCACGTGCACTCACGCGTTCGGGTTCGATATTTCCGAAATACCGAGCTTACGACGCGACGTTAATTCAATCGAATAATTTGACGTCGCTAACGAATTAATTCCAAACTAACTCGTTTGCCCGAATTAAAATCTAATTTTAATTACGCGTCGAAATCTAATTTCGTATAATATATCGAATATATTAATTTACCGATTAATTCCAAATTAATCGTTATCTCTCTAGACGATATTTTATCCCAGATAAAATATCTCCGTAATTAATCCTAGATTAATTTTCTCTCTCTTCTGTTATAATCCCAGATTATTCAAGAGTGCAAGTTGTGCGTCATCGGTGGATTATCGGGAAGCGACCCATGAGATCTCCGGATAAGTTGGCAGCAAATACGGTCGTCGGAGTATCCGAATCACGTACGTACCAAGTACTACGTTCTACCGATTTACGAGACAAGGTCGACTCCTAGCAAAGCACCAAGTCTGCCCAATTCTCCGGACATATCCTCTAAGGATATTAAGATCTGTATCAAGCGTAGTATACAAATGTATTGTGCATATCGGCCCAGTATCGGATAGTCACGTGCTAGGGCTGGGGCTGGATAAGTGTCTGCCCCGTCCGAAACACATATCGGATGTCTGGTAACTAGTCTCTATAATCGGATATTCATGACCTGGTCATAATATCCCGATTGGATGCGCATCACTAAAAGAGCACTAATACCGTATCCTGCGTGACATCATCTCCATTATGACTGGAGTGATACTTCCGTCTCGACATCACATCCAATACACTACGACTCTCTGATAAACCCAGAAGTGGTGAACACAGAACCAGTTAAGATCCCCCAACCACCAAAACCAAAGTTTACCGATTGTCGTAAGTATTAGCGATGTAAGTCTCAGGTTAAGACTATACACACCTACCTTGATTTCGGCCTCCCATAGACACCTAGTCATAATACCAATGGGATTCCGAAGGGTCTATCCAGAGCGAAGCTGTTTCCCGTACCATCGGTGAAACACGACCTCCTATCGCACTTGCACAAGTATCCAATACTTATATATATGAGAACTATGCCGTTGTGCCCTCACAACGCGCACAAGTGCAATACTAGCCTATTCCGCATTATCGATGTCCAGTCTCGATAATACTACGGCTAGGGATATTTAATGATTAATCCTTCGTGGACTGATACTGTCTCATATCATCTCAATCCAGGAACTAATCATAGGGACCTCTCTTCATTTATATATCTAAGGTGATCTAATCACAAATGACGAGAGTGCAATTTCTTGTCACATAGTTAATTTGCTACAACAACACAATGATCTGTGCAAATAGTGACGCTATGGGTCATTTTGTCTAACAATCTCCCACTTGGCACATTGCGAGTCACTCAAGTGTCCTACACCTGAACTATGTACGGTTCGCTCAAATTGCTGAGGAAAGGTTTTCGTCAGCGGATTTGTTTGATTATCGTTTGACGCGATTTATACGATCATCACATCGCCACGATGTATGATCCGAACGAATCAGATGATATAGAAGTATATATCTGGATCGTCGATGAGACCTTTAATTCCTTAGCCTGTGCTGACGCCTAGCTCAGCTGCTAACAGAACTATATCTAATCTAATTAGATTTATTTTTGATCCAAATGGCTTCTATTGCTGCTTCAGCTGCAGCAATAATCCGCATTTGTTGTTTATTCGGCAACAGTTATCTTGCTTGGAAGATTTCCAGCTCACTGTCCCGTTATTCAAACTTTATAGTACCGCAGTATTTAACTGTTTGGAAACTTGCAGCAGTGATCCCAGTCACTTCAAGTTCTCATTCTCCATAGTTTAAGATAGCATCTTTAGTTCTCTGAGATACTAACAGATGTTCTTAACTTCAATCCAGTTCACTTGGATTGACCTGATTGTGACTCCATATGCTTGAAGCGTATGAGACACCAATACAAGTACATTTTAAATGTACAATTTCCCAGAGAGTGTTAACAACTCCAAATCTATCCCAGTAGATCTTTATTCCTCTAATAAAGGTTGTTACTCTCCAGAATTCTACGGAGAAATTATATTGAAAGCCAAGCTTTCAACAATAGCTTTATGGGAATTTCACTGTCAGTGCGCTCTCCCACTAACCTCCTTATATACACAAGAATTATTTCGTTTTGAGTCAAATCATAAACCATTATGATTATTTCAAAACGACAGTTCCAAGAACCTTATGCTTGCATCAATCCAAACATGGATCGAATAACCCGCAAACCTTGTTTGTCGGTTATACAAAATCGTCAGGATGTTGTAAACATCCTCCAAAAGGTTTCCTTTTCAGGAAAGCGATTTTGATTTGTAACTAACATATTTCATAAATGAAATATATAGTTATCAATAAGCATCTTCAAAATGGATTTACCATGGCAACAGGTAAAAGGTTGAACCGTTATTAACATAATGTTGATAACGATACCTTTCCGTCAAAACCTTAGGTTTGCACGTTGGTATGTTGCCTTCCATGTATGTCTTCCTTGAAGACGTTTAATGTACCATAGGCACAGCGCCTTGTGGTACAACAACTAGTATCCAAACATAGTTGTTATACATGGAATCCATTTCGGACTCATGGCACTTTGCCATAACAGGGAGTCGATACCTCGTATCACTTCCTCATAACGTAGTCGGATGGTACACCTCCATAAGATTGACATCTTTATGAGGTTAGATCAGAAACCCATACCCTAGGCTGTTTTCTGACTCTATCCGATCTACTAGTTCTTGTGTATTTGAAGATTAATGGTATAGATTCATAATAGATGAACTATTTGTGTTCCATTAAGGACTTCGTGCCTTGAACAGTATTACTCCGATTTTCATCGAGTATCACTATCCTCCCACTGACCACTGCATATCGGTATTCCTCTCAGGAAAAACCGCATGGTGAGCAACAATTACATTGTTCTCATGTGAGATATATAAGTACTATACTTAAGGTTTCCCTTAGGATAACTTATATTGACACTTATCCAATTTGGGTCTTTTAGTTTGGTATCATCCAAACGTTATGCCTGGCATACCCAAATTATCAGGAATGAGAAACCACGTTTCTTTCCTGTTCATATCCTATATGATATCTGTCAAACAGATTTATATGGAACCTTATTCCAAATAAGTTTTTGCACTGTTAATACATATCCTGTTGAAGGAAATAGTAGCTCAGAGCGACTCGTGATAAACTTTATCATGTCCAACAAAAATTCGTTGAACACACCGTCTAACTGACGTGTCTCGGGAGGAGTCCTCATATGAAAGAATACCGTACTCTTTCATGTACATTAGAACCTACTGCTGCTTAAGTATTTTCCATTACGGTATTACCGTGGCGGAATAACACTATAGCCGATCTGTTTGTCTACTTCGTGTCGAAACTCTAAAGTTTCCGATCTGTGTTCTTCAAAAGAAACACATAACCACAACGTGATGTCACATCCGTTAAGGTCACGAAATATTCACGTTCACATCTAGCCTGGCTAGATATGGGCCCACTTACTTCACCATGAATAGGGCTAACAGATCGGTGGCCCTTTTACTATTACCAAGTAAATAGTATTTTAGGTATTTAACCTAATAAACTAGATTCGTAGACCTTATTTGAATAGTCAAATCAGTCCTAGTACCCACTTCTCAAAAGTACGGATATACGAGTCTTGTTTAATTGTGTCCTAGACAACAATGCCACAAATAAGTCTCCATTGATCAAATCAATTTGAGCTATTTATTTGTCATTTATATGTTTGAGATTTTATTTATATTCAAAATATAAATTATGTTATTTACATCCAATGTATTTATCTCAGTATCAACTTTATATAATGAAACACTTTAGTGTTCTAGAATATAAAGGTTTTATCCGCATTGGATTAAACACTGATATAGAGATAATGTCTCTAGTAAAACTAGTTACATAATAACATTTCCTAATTTAGGTACCTGCCCAAAGGGTAGTTCCCAAACTTAGGTATTTACGGTCGAAACAGCGACTTTCGTCCCGTTTCCAATCCGCAAAGAAATCTCGGCTTGAAGCCAGTATCCAGCTCACAGCGGATTCTGAACGTCAATACATATATGTATTATGTACCACACTAAGTATTTAAAATTCAATTTCAATACTAGTAGTGAACATAACTTTGACAAATAATTTTTAAAGTTAGAGCCTCGCCCTTTCTTTAATTCCTTCGTGTCTTCCATATCCAAATGGTAGTCACTTTGGGATATGTCAATTATCCTTTTCAATATTTCACAAACCACTTGGGTTTTAGAATATCGAAATGATGTGCACCTTGTGCTACATGCCCAATTGCAAACTTTGACTTTTCTCCACTAGAATAGTCAAATCATTCTTCAAGAATTATTAATTGCAATTTTAATACTTTTAAATCTAAAGATAGATTTATTATAAGTATATTAATTAAGCACTAAAGTCATCATCACATAAATCTTCCAAAGACTTTATGCTCTACTATTTGCTTAATAATGGGCTTAGTCATAATAAGTTATTTTATCAAATAAATTAACCTATTATTAATTCCCAATTGAAAATTAAATCATTTAAAACATTTAATCCAAGGATTATATATTTTAAATATTCAACCTTTCAATTCTATCTTGATTTCAATAGTCCAACTATTTAATCAATTTTAATAAGGTACTATTTATTATAATGATTACAATAATCCAATTATTTAATCAACTATAATTTTAATATTGATTACTATAATCCATTTATAAAATCAACTATCATTTTAATTCAATTATATTGATTACTATAATCCAATTATAAAATCAACTATATATTGAATAAGTTTGTATATAGTCCAACTATATATTTAAAAACAACATAAAATATTAGTCCAACTAATACTTTTGATTAATACGACGAGTAAAATAAAATGAGCGTGTTTAGCGAGTATTCGAACGAATGTTGCAAATTCAATACTTGCCTCCCACTATTTTTCGTCGAGCCTCTAACCCTCTGTGGAGTACTCGGGAAACCGTGTTTCCTAGTGGGCTAGGATCCCATTAAATAACACACAACCCTGACTTTGGCCAATAAAAAGCTGTATGCTATTTAACTAGGTAGATCTCACAGATCAATTGGATCTCATCCAATTCCTAGATCCGGTTAGGTGGACATCCAAGTCCGAAACATATATACAATATAATGTCAATATATCCAATATATTCCTACCCTATCCTCTGAATCATCTAGGCCATGGCTTTGGCCAAAAACAAACCTAATGATTCCAGTTAAGCGGGACCCATTGACGAGGAAAGTTTCGTAATCAATGTCATTGGACAAAAAGTGATCTGACTTTGGCCAATAAAAATCACGATTTGGACAAGACACCGATATCTAACAAAACTCTCATGATTCAAGTACATCCTAGATTGACAAAGGTCTTGACTTTGGTCAAAAACAACCAATGCCAACTTCGGATCTTGAACAAGAATCATTCAATGGAAGGATATTTGCTTAATATATGTTGAGGGATTTTCGCATGCAAATTGGCTACCAATTTTAATTATCTTTGTTAAGGTCTCATCATCATACACCCTTAAACATGCATTCTAAATACATAATAAAGCGAGTATGAAATAAAATAATAACGATATGCGGATGGATACTTTACACATTGATCCTAGATCAAATCTCTCTCTTTCTCACTCAAGCTAGCACTTGTACTACTTCTACCCGTTACACTACACTTCTAAAGAAACCTCATATACAAGAGGGGAATAGGTGAGAAGAGAATACAAAGAGAAAGAAGGTGATAAGGCTGGACACGCAGGTCCAATTTAATAAATCGAATTTATTACAACAATTTAAAATTGCCCACCCGACTAATATCCATCCGATATGCATTATTCATCAACACAACCACGTATTCACACATACAAGCATGCTATCAATCAATCTAATCAAATTAATTAATCTGATAATTAAGTGATCATCCAATGTTCAAACAACGATTTGATTTTTGTTCGAGTCAAACTCGTTTTTGCGAATAAGTACTCAAAGTACGAATTCATGAATTAAATTAAACTACATAATTAAATCCAATTTAACATGTATTTAATACTAATTCACTATTCAATTCCAAATTGAATATTGCACTTTATATTAATAAACCTTTACGATTTAAATTCCAAATTCAATCGCGTCGGGACTCAAAGTCCGATTAACGTCCAACGTCAATTTAATTCAAGTCTAATGGGCTTCAATTAATTTCTTTAGGCATGGGCTTCGGCAACCAAAGCCCAATAGTGGGATCACCCAAAATGCCTTAGAAATCAATTTCGGCCCATTAGGCCCAATTAAACTTTAAAGGTTCATTAGTCGCAATTGGGCTTTATGGTTAAGGTTTTGGGCCCAATTGGATCCAATCCACTTGGCCTAAACCAAACTTGATAAATCAAGCCCAATAGGCCCAATTACAACTTAAATTCTAATTTCCAAAATTAGGCCCAATTAATTAAATCCAAAAATCCAATTTTCACAATTTAATTACCAAAAGTGCATTACGATGATTAATGACCTAAATCGATATTTCCGAAGCACCAAATTAGTCCAATTAATCATGCTTAATTCATTATCACATGTCAAACACACATAATGAAAAATCAAACCCATAAACATGCTTGCTAAGTCTCGGCCAAGGAAGGTTATTTTGTCCGATTTGAATTCAATCCGATTAATTACACAATCGACAACGTATTAACTTCCCGAATGATTTCATACACATCCAATGTTCATAAAATCAAAAAAAAAACCAAGACATTAAGGGCATATACCATTCGGCCAACACATGGAATTTAGGGTTTATGTTCAATTCAAAGTACAATCCAATTGACATTAAATTAACATCATCCTACATGATTTTAACTCATCCAATGAATCAAAATCACAAAATTCCAATGATTCAAAATCAATATACATTCGGCCAAGGCATATATTTGGGGAAAATAATTCCAAATCATTTTTCATCAAATTAGTCCAACCAAAATGAATTTAAACATGTTATAAGCATACTCAAACATTCAATTCATTCAAATCATGCTCAACAAACATTTACCCAAATTTTAAGCCCTACAAATTTCATGCTTGCAACTTTAGCTCATGATGCCATTGTTGGTTTTCTATAAGGTCCCAAGATCAAACAAGACATGAAATTGTGTGTGAACACATCAACGGAGGTAGCGGAATACTCACATTGATCGGTTAGAGTCGATTTGGAGACGATTCAAGCCCAAAAACGCACTGCCTTTGTAAGCTCACACTGCAGCAGTCCACTGCCTACAAAAACAGAAAATTAAGTGAAGAAACGGAGCTCCAATCTTCGTCGGATGGATCCCGTCTCATGGGGGAACCTCCCTACCACCTTCGCAAGACTTGTAAGTGTGCTAGCACTTGATTTCTCACCATGAGAAACCACTCTTGCTTCCCTTAGCTCACGCCCAAACTGGTTCAAAACCAGTGAAGAAATGGCCACCATTGCCGTGAGAGGAAGAGAGATTTGAGAGAGAAGAATTTGTGTGTGTAATGGTTTGTTAATAAAATGATTTACCAAAAATCAATTTATATTTATGCCATAATTCATTAAATTAATAATAAACTTATGACACAAATTCATGCAAAGGCTTAGAGTGTCAAACACTTCATTTCCATGCAATACCATTGAGTGCATTGTACACAATCTCCATGCAAAGCATTAGAGTGTCAAATAAGCATAATATGACATGTGTCAAAGTTAATGCATATCTTGACATGTGTCATGTGGGCCCCACACGTTTCCCAATGAAAGTGGGCCCACGTGCACTCACGCGTTCGGGTTCGATATTTCCGAAATACCGAGCTTACGTCGCGACGTTAATTCAATCGAATAATTTGACGTCGCTAACGAATTAATTCCAAACTAACTCGTTTGCCCGAATTAAAATCTAATTTTAATTACGCGTCGAAATCTAATTTCGTATAATATATCGAATATATTAATTTACCGATTAATTCCAAATTAATCGTTATCTCTCTCTAGACGATATTTTATCCCAGATAAAATATCTCCGTAATTAATCCTAGATTAATTTTCTCTCTCTTCTGTTATAATCCCAGATTATTCAAGAGTGCAAGTTGTGCGTCATCGGTGGATTATCGGGAAGCGACCCATGAGATCTCCGGATAAGTTGGCAGCAAATACGGTCGTCGGAGTATCCGAATCACGTACGTACCAAGTACTACGTTCTACCGATTTACGAGACAAGGTCGACTCCTAGCAAAGCACCAAGTCTGCCCAATTCTCCGGACATATCCTCTAAGGATATTAGATCTGTATCAAGCGTAGTATACAAATGTATTGTGCATATCGGCCCAGTATCGGATAGTCACGTGCTAGGGCTGGGGCTGGATAAGTGTCTGCCCCGTCCGAAACACATATCGGATGTCTGGTAACTAGTCTCTATAATCGGATATTCATGACCTGGTCATAATATCCCGATTGGATGCGCATCACTAAAAGAGCACTAATACCGTATCCTGCGTGACATCATCTCCATTATGACTGGAGTGATACTTCCGTCTCGACATCACATCCAATACACTACGACTCTCTGATAAACCCAGAAGTGGTGAACACAGAACCAGTTAAGATCCCCCAACCACCAAAACCAAAGTTTACCGATTGTCGTAAGTATTAGCGATGTAAGTCTCAGGTTAAGACTATACACACCTACCTTGATTTCGGCCTCCCATAGACACCTAGTCATAATACCAATGGGATTCCGAAGGGTCTATCCAGAGCGAAGCTGTTTCCCGTACCATCGGTGAAACACGACCTCCTATCGCACTTGCACAAGTATCCAATACTTATATATATGAGAACTATGCCGTTGTGCCCTCACAACGCGCACAAGTGCAATACTAGCCTATTCCGCATTATCGATGTCCAGTCTCGATAATACTACGGCTAGGGATATTTAATGATTAATCCTTCGTGGACTGATACTGTCTCATATCATCTCAATCCAGGAACTAATCATAGGGACCTCTCTTCATTTATATATCTAAGGTGATCTAATCACAAATGACGAGAGTGCAATTTCCTTGTCACATAGTTAATTTGCTACAACAACACAATGATCTGTGCAAATAGTGACGCTATGGGTCATTTGTCTACCATTTTAGGGGTAATTACTTCTGTTTGGGCATGTAAAAACCGTGCAGTTTTTATGTTCACTGCAGTTCGGTTTTTTGTTGTATTTTCGGTGATGGAGGCTGCTGTATAGTATAGGGCTAGTTTCGGTGGCTTTAGGAAGATATAAAGGCTTGTTATTTTCGGTTATGGAGGGGTTAAGGAGGGTGATGTGTTTTTGGCCTATGGAGTGGAGAGATGAAAGAATATTTTTTTTTGTACTTATCCTTGTGATTGCGTGTGCTAGGAGAGATGAATGCCTTGGTTAGGGTTGTTTATATAGAGAAGGGCTAGGGCTTCACCTTGTCTCACAAGGAAGGGATTTTGGCATTAAAGAGAGATATGATTTGGTGTTTGAGCAAGGAAAGTCAAAGATTGAGGGGGGGACAAATCTTGGCTAGATTAGGAATACAAAATATTTATTTGTTATGATTGATTTTATTAGGCATGACATCCTTTTAATTTAGTATGTGATTGTTTGGTTAGGAAGTTAATATATTTGATTTATCTTTATTAGGTATGATTATATTTTGTGTTTTATTTAATTGGTAAATGGTTTAATTATTTTATTTAATATTTAATTTAATTTTCCCATGTGTTTTATTAATTGGGATGTGTTTTATGGGCTTTGGGGGGCTAATTGGGCTGGGGTGCGAGGCTAGCAGCAAAACCAGAAAACCGACTCGTTCGAACGCCCATTCGAACGCTACATGAACGTCCGCAATCTGCCTGACGTTCGAACGAAGTAACGAACGCAGCACTAACGAAGACAATGAACTTTTGAAATGAACTTGATGACGTACTTATTCTGAATTTCCCCTTCCGACCTCCGTTTCCCGCAATATCCTTAGCTAAAAAGGTAGTGCCTCCAACTGAGACTCATCATCGAGTTTCACATGCGAAAATGCAATGCCTACAAGGGCTTCTATGGAGATGGTCCAAAGCTATTCTACTTGACCCAAGTCATACCAGATTAACGCACCAGCAATCCTGAAGTCAAGTACATTTTGACGGATAAAGCTGATTCAAACCCGACACCAATTATTCGAGTTACTCAAGAATTAATGGGCTTGAAACACAACATTTGGGTATTGTAACATGAAGCCCACGAAAATTTGAGGATTTTAAGTCAATGAGACAATTCAATTATGCTTTGAAAAACTTGCCACCTTTATTGGATTTTTGTGATTTTTCCTTTTTTGAATTTTTTGGCAAAGTTTTTTATTATATTTTATTACTTTAGACTTTATGGTAAGTTGTATACGTTGTTAAATGACTTTTAAGGACATAGCCTTTAAATAGCCATTAGTTAGCCATTAAGGATGTTTTGGTCATTTTATGTCTATTAGGGTTTGTTTCTTTGTACTATATAAACTCTTATCTTCTTAATGGAAAGGTAATCAACCATTTTCGAAAATTTAGCTTCATCTTGAAAGCTTGGCATTGGCCAAAATTTCTTAAAGGAGGAATTCCCCTTATTTCATGCAATCGAATTATCTAAGGCGTGGCAACCTTAGTGGCATCTCCGTGCTAGTAGAACACTACAAGGAATCATCTTAAGGGTTCTCAAAGATAAGTTCTTTGTGGGTCTTCTTTGTGGGGTTTTGTTCCTACAAAATCAAATCTGTGGTGCTTGAGGTTCTATTCGTTGCGAGGGGTTTGCTTGGCCTTAAACATCCAAGTGAGTTCCGCGTCACTTCTAGTCCTTGTGTAGAATCAAGTAAAGAAAAATCATTAAAAATATCTGAATCTTATTGGTTACTCGATTCAAGAAAATTAGCCATATAAATTTCCACAGGGTCAAATAAACTCCCATGAATATATTTCTCCGAAATTGGTTCAATTAGTTCCATGCTCTTTTTGTCACTGTCCTCATCATATAGTTGTTTGTACATATTAAAACCATTAAGCTCCAACGTCATATTACCAAAGGATAAATTCATGATTTCATTCCTGTAATTAATTAAAGCATTAGCTATTGCTAAAAATGGACGACCAAGTATTACATGAATTGGCTTGTAATTGTCTGCTACATGTTGTGTTTCCAAGACAATAAAATTCACATGATATATGAATTTATCGACTTGTAATTACATGTCTTCTATAATTCCTTTCGCTACCTTAACTGATCTATCGGCAAGTAAAAGAGTAGTTGGAGTTGATTTTAACTCGCAAATATTAAGATGTTGGTAAGCCTAAAAATAGAAGCAAATTGACACTAGCTTCAAGATCAAGCAATGCATGTTCAATTTTATGATTTCCAATAATACGTGAAATAGTTGGACAACCAGGGTATTTGTATTTTAATGCATTATCGATTGAGAGAATGGAACTTACATGTTCAGTTAGAAAATCTCTTTTTCTTACCTGATGTTTTATTTTAATGGTTCATAAGTCTTTCAAAAATTTGGTATAAGATTATATATGTTTTATGGCATCTAAAAAATAAATATTGACCTTAACATGTTTGAATATTTAATATATTTCTAGGGAATGGTTCAATTTCTTTATTTTCAATGATATAGGAAATGGAGGTGCATGTGAAAAATTATTATTCTCAATGATATGTGTTGGTTCATCAATCCATTCCTTACCCTCTAAAGCTGACTTATTTCTAACTTCACGAGGTTAAAGAATGGGTATTTGAATGACCTTACCACTGCGAAGAGTAATAACAGATTTAATTTGGTTTATGTGTTGACTACCACAACTAGCCTCGTGAGAGTTTTGATTACTTTTGGAGTTTGGTTGTGGTTGTGTATGAAACTTTTCTTTCTCATGAGTGGTCATTGCAGATGTGATTTTGGCAAATGTTTCTTTCAAATCACTCAATGTTTGCACATTTTAGTTATTGATGGATTTTTATTTCTCAATGAATGCATGCAAGATATTCTCAAGGGTTTTCCTAGGTGGTGGGACATATGGTGCACAATTTTGAGAATTTTGGAAATTATGGTGTATATGGGAGGTTGTTGCGATGATTATGCTTGGTTATTATTACTCCAATTGATGTTTTGATGTTTTTTTCAACCAGAATCGTAGGTTTGGGAGTATGGGTTTGGATTTGGTCTCTTGAATGTGTTTATGGAACTGACTTGGTCATGGAGACATTCTTACAAAGCCAGCAAGGTTGGGCAAATTTGTATGGCATGTCATTTGAATTACAGATATGACATATAACTTCTTGAATTTGATTAACATGATCACTTTCCTTATTTCCAATACCTCAATGTTTTTAGCTAGAGATGCATATTTAGCAGAAAGGTCATGGTTTTCCCTAAGGTTAAACATGCATCTACCAGATGACTATGGTTTTACAGATGACTCATGAGTGTCATCTGTATCCCAGTGTTATGCATTATCTGCTATATGTTCTAGGTAATCTAGTGTATTTTATTGACTTTTGTCCATAAACTCACCATTACATATCATTTACACTACTTGTCTATTTTGGGTATTAAACCCTCATACAAGTTGGAAACCAGCCTCCATGTTTCAAACCCGTGATGTGGATAAATAATTAACATTTCTTTAAATCTCTCCTTACATTGGTAAAGTATTTTCCCTGACTATTGTGTGAAAGTAGTGATTCTCCTCTTAAAGGAGTTTGTCCTATGAGGGGGAAAGAGTTTTTTCAGAAATTGCTCTTGTAAATCATCCCATGTTCTGATGGATCACGAGCTAAGTTTTTACAGCCAAATTTTTGCTTTATCTTTTAAAGAAAAGGGAAAAAACTTGAGTCAAATTATATTCATGCTTTACTTTTGGTATGTGCAAGTATTACATTCCTCTTCAAATTCCCCTAAATGTTGATAAGGATTTTCTGATTCTAGATCGTGAAATGTAGGTAAAAGTTGGATGACACCCGGTTTAAAATTGAAACATGATGCATCTGGGGAAAAAGCAATGCAAGATAGTGATCCTATCCTAGTGGGATTCATGAATTCTCTAAGTATCCTAGAATGGTTAAGATCGCCATGTTGTGACTCGTGTTCTACCTGAATAATTGGATTTTCATCTTGGTTATTGGCCATTTTGATTGACGGTGAAGATGATGAAGACACTCAATTTAATATACCGCTAGATGATCGAGACCACTGTCTCATGCAATCTAAATAGAGATTATATGCTAAAATTTAAATATGCAAATGCAATACTTACAAAAAGGAAAAAATAATAATTAACAAGAGAAAAACAAAAAGTAAAAATAAATGACAAAAAATAATACAAATGTAGTGATTAGATCCTAAAAACGTCATATAATTCTTGTTAATTCGGATCTCAATTGAATTTCTCGTTCAACTGTCTCAATTTCTCGAATTAGGTTCTCATAGAAAATTATGGAAGAATTTCTAGATGGGGATAGGTCAAGAAATTTTTTGGCAAAATACAAGCTTTATTTTAATTGAGTTTTCTGTCCCATGTAACCTTGAAGAATCAAGTACATAGTTTGTCTATATATAAGATGTCTGGGGTCAGAATTCATTTGGGATCAATTAGGACAATTGAGATCTATAGAAACACAAAGAAGGAAAATTAAAAAAACGTGAGATACAGAAAATCTAAAAAAATAAAAATAAAATAAAATAAAATACAAGGATGTTAAGTTATTATTCTATCTAAAAAATTATATTCCTCGCAACGGCGCCGAAAGCTTGAGACACTCACAAAATGGTTTTTTACTCCCAAGTATAAGAGTGTCAAAGTAATACAATAACCCGGTAAGTCTGGGGTCGATCCATGATTACACCCAAATATGACTTGCGGTTATCACAGTATAGCTGAGGTGTCGATTCCTCAGAGAGATGGTTACATGAACTAATTTTACTCAAGTAAAATCGTTTAGCGATAACTTTATTAAAGAAGGGATTTAATTTGCAATTAAAGTACAGATTATGAAAAGTTGCAGGATTTTATCAAGAGAGAGAAACAACAAAGCGTCAGGAATCCCTCTTGCACCAAGTTCTTATATTCTGTTTTTGATTATTTTTATTACGCAATTGAGGGTTTCACGTCCCAAACCAACAATTGGAGGATATTCAATTATACACAAATTAATTTCTAAAGTAATTGACAATCAATTGTATTTAAGCAAATAAGTTCATTCAAGAATCAAATAACAAGAATAAAATAGTTGAATACAAGAGTTCATCATTAGCTTTGCTTTAGGAGATTAGTTCTCCATGCAGAAGAAAGAAACATTGTTGATAGATCGGAGAGACATCATCATTGGCTTCAAGTTCTTCATTCTTGTCTATAGATTTAATGTTTGTGGCTCTTGTTTATGAGTTTTTCCTTTGTTTTTCTCTCTTTTAGGGTTTGGACGAAGTTAGGTTTATATAGGGAGGCCTCGGAATCATAATACGCATCAAAGAAATCCAAATTCAGGGTTTTAGGGTGCCGAAATCTCTGGAAAATGGCTGAGTTTCATTTTTGGAGGTACGTCGTGACTCAGGTGAAGGGCGCGTCGCGACGCGCTAGGCTGGCTTCGCTAGTTTCGCGCTTTCTTCACCTCCGATGCTCCCCCGCGAGTCCGATGCGTCCATTAGGCTCCGAAACATGTTTAATTAATCCAATCTTCATATTCCAATGCTCTTAATAACAAAGCACAAAATAAAATCTAATTAATATTAAATACATGATAATTAAGCCGAGTTAGTAGCGTTCAATGTACCTTTTCGTGCACTTATCACAACCCCCAACCAGCTTATTGGTAGTCCCTAGCAATTCAAACGTAAAAATAAAATAAGAACTAAAATAAATTAAAAATAAATAAAAACTATCTAGGGATCACGATTGCATTTAGCATATGCAACAAGCCTTTAAACGCATATGTGTCCCTAGTGGACGAGTTATAGTCTCGTGAGGGCTTACAACGACGACACCAACAAACTGTTTGGGTCAAATTAGGGAGGCGCAGCGGAAGGAGCGTTGTTCGGGCGAAATAGAAGTTTAAAATTTTAAACTTACGAATAAATTATTTAATATCAAATATTAATAATTATTTCATATTTTACCTAAACATATTTATTCGATATCATATAACGACATAAATAATATAGAAACATCGCGTAACATTTGCGAAAACATTTTTCTGCAAAATAGCATAAAAAGCATTTCCGGCCGAACCGACCGACCAATGCTCATGGGGACTGCCCAGGTCAGCCCCAAAAACATTTGGACAGTTCGTGGGCTGCCCGAACAGTGTCCAGTTCACTGTTTGGGTAGCCGTTACCCGGTAATGCCATTTTTCACCGTTTTCGCGTATTTTCACTCCGAAATAATTTCTGATAAATATTTTTCTTGGACAATTTAAAATAAACTAATTTATTATAATTACTCAATAAATAAGAACTGAATTTTTATCTGAAAAATCAGATTTATCATTAATTACTTTGAGACCCCAATACTTTGCAAATTAATCATTTTGGTCCTTAAATATTCAAATACATATTTAATTGATTCCAAATCAATCCCAAAATAATTTATACAATTTGCAACATAATCCAGAAACTTTTCCAGAAATTCGAAACTGCCCAGTAATTTTCCAGAATTACGAAAACAGCCCAGAATTTCTATTAATTGCAATTTGGCCCAATTTGTTCAAAACACATCAAGATCAAATCCAATCAATCCCAAATTTTACCTACATCAAATATACATCAAATTATAACATATATATGAAAAGCCCCAAAATGTGAGTGGGTTAAGAACCATAATTTCACAAATTACTCAAATTGGGTAATTTACATTAAATTGATAAAATTCAATATTTTAATCTTCAAATTACCACACCAATTAAATCTCACCATCATGAAATTAATCAAGAAAAATTCTAGGCTAATTATGAATGGCTAATTAACTCTAGAATGGCAACTTTAATTTTCGAATTAATCAATTAAGCATAATTACACCTAATTAGCTTAATTAATTAAACATACATGCTAATCACATCCAACAAGCTTCCAACAAATTTAATTACAAACTAAAGAGTAGAGAAATTAATCTTAGCAACACAATTGAAGATAAGATAAATAGAAACAATTTCTTTCTTGAAGGAAATTGAGAATTACTTACAAAATTTCCAAAATCCTTAAGCTTTTCTCTTTGATTTTCCTTCAAAACTCTCTCAACTCACTTTGTAATTTTTTTTAAAATTGTGTTCTGTTTTTGGGCGTGTATATAGCTCCCTGGAAATCACATTTCAAAAACAAACCAACTTTGCCTTTTGATTTTTTGTAATTGCCAATTATTGGCTTTCAAAATTAAATAACAATTATTCATTTTGTTCAATATTAATTGGTCCACATTTTTACAAAATTAAAGATAACATTTACCTTTAATAAAGTGAACAAAAAATGTGTGCCAATAATATCAAGCCAAATTAAAAGCTAAATCATTACAAAGAAATTTGTAATATTAATTAATTGATTATTTAACAATTAAATAATTAAATAATAAATATAAATATCTCAAATATATGTATTATATTTACATTAAATATCTCAAATACATATATTAATGATATATATGTTAAATATCACAATTTGATATTTAATTAATGTGTATTAAATAATATCAAATATTAAATACAAATACACATTAATTCGGGAATGACCGTTAGGTCCCGATTACATGTATTTTTCGTTTAACTATTAAACGAGTTATAAATAATCAGTATTATTCATAACAGTTGCCCTAGTGCTCTACGAGTATATTTCATTAGTGAGACTCTAAATTCAGGCATATCCGTCACAAAATCTAATTTTGTGTCCATAATTCACCCACCCGTAAATTATGACGACCACGGATAAACTCGCTGAATCATACAGGTCGAGGTCACTGCATACGTATAATCCCTTCGTCACAGGTATCCGGATTATCCCAGAGATATAGATATAAACGTCAAATCTTTATAGGAATAATCTCGTCGACGTATCTATTAGCAATCTCTAAATAACATTCGGAACTCAATTCCGAAGTATACTATTGCCATAGATTTAACAGATTGCTAATCACATGATGGACTACCTATGCTCTGTACACAGAACTGACGGATCCTATCTTGATACTCACAGGATATCATGAGCATGAGTCCACACCCAACGAACAGGGGGATGTCTGATCTAAATAGATCGGTGACGTCATCTAACTCATATATCCACAGCTGTATCTCAAGTCAAATGATCACTATGCTACTCAACCCGAGAAGATTCCTATTGACATTGGTGTACCATCTATTAAGAAATCTTCGGTAAGTCATTCAGTGTTTATCAAATAAACACCTACACGTCTATACGAGTCTCCCAAGACTCATGGTTCATTGGGATAAACCATCGGACCAAGTCCGATATACGACATGTACTAGTCTCAACGGATTTTACTAACCGACCCGTGTCAGCAAATCTTGACCAGGAACTTAATTTAATGATATACAACTTATAGTGACACTTCCCAATGTCAATTACAAACTATGTTGTAACTGCGCACTACGTTGTAAATCCTGGGGTCTTTATCTAATATATATACATATCACTAAACCAGATTTTGTTTCAATCTAATCAATCTAATCGAAATTAGATCGAATATGTATATAACAGACAAGCGGTGCTACCATTAAAATTAGTAATATTATGGAAAAATGTATTGCTCGTATTCATGAATCGAACATAATACGATCCGGATTGGCACTCTGAGCACCAACCATAACACAAATGTCATGCAAAATATGCAAACATGCAAAAAAATAAAAAAAAACAAAATAGTCCTAATAGTTACACATACTATTGTCCTCAAAGAATGGATAGCAATGAAACTAGAGAACCTTCAAAGTACTTAACATAACTCTAATCCAAGTCCTCGAATAAATCATCTAAGCCAGACTCACTGTGTGTGTGTGGAAAGGTTCATTCATAGCTTCATTCCTAGGTAAGCCAACTTAA
Organism: Zanthoxylum bungeanum; assembly: GCA_019454045.1. Lineage (NCBI taxonomy): Eukaryota > Viridiplantae > Streptophyta > Magnoliopsida > Sapindales > Rutaceae > Zanthoxylum > Zanthoxylum bungeanum. The sequence goes on along the minus strand of SKCR01046848.1, from coordinate 104,231 downwards.
TGATTTCGTTTAAAATTTGGGATTAATGGGTCAAACCAACCTAGATGTCTCAATTAAACTCTGTAATTATTTTTCTGTGCTAAATATGGTATGATATTCTCTTTCTTTTCTTTTCCTGTCTCTTTTTGCTTTTCGTTTTGAATGTTTTCTTTCTCTTTCTTTTTCAACACACCTACCATTTAAGGTAACATTTCTCCTCATGGTGGTCCTAATACTCGCCCATGGGTAGCTTCACGCTTATCAGTTATAGGTGGTTTATATTATGTCTTCAAAGACTTTTCTTTTATTTTCAACCATACCACACATCGTAACACAAGCCAATCGAGATAGACATCTAAGCAAACGGTCATTCATCGACATGCAATTTCTTCAACTAGTCATTTCGCTAACTACTCAGGCTTTCACTACTAAAAACCTATAATAAAGTGCTTACGAGTCTAACCTAGGTAAACTACTCAAGGCATCAGATAAAAGTACATTAAAGGACTTATCGTTTCTAAGATTTCACTCTAAAGCAAACAATATCATCATTGGACTTATGCTTAACTATTGAGGACTAAAAATAAAACAAAACAAAATGTAAATAATAATATTTTTTTAGAAGAGAATTAGACAACACGAATAACACATACACATCCAGGTAACACATGATAATACCACCACCCCCAACCTAAATGAAACATTGTCCTCAATGTAATAATAGAGAAGAAAAAAGACAAGGAAGGAGTTCACCTGACTAGAGAGGTTGTGAACTTGGACGAAATATTGAGTTATCCTGCAAAAGAAATAAAAACAAAACAAAAGGAAGAAAGAAAAAAATTAAAAATAAAAATACTCGACAATAAATAAAGACATAAATAAATAATGTACAACAATGGGAAAAAGAAGATCAATCCGCATAAGTAGGGTCAGCAAGAGGGGCATGCACTGCTGCAGGAATCGGATTGTCCAGGAACGGTTTTAGCCCTTGGCCATTTACTTTAAACACTCTATCGTCCTTGGGATCTTCCACTTCAACAGCTCCATGAGGGAAAACTTACTTCACAATAAAAGGTCCAGTCCATCTGGATCGCAGCTTGCCTGGATGAAGATGGAGTCTGGAATCATAGAGATAAACCTTTTGGTTAGGCCAAAATTCTTTCTCATTATCTTCTTGTCATGAGCAACTTTCATCTACGCTATATGGAGGCGGGAGTTATCGTAGGCATCATTCCATAATTCTTCAAGCTCTGTCAGTTGTAGCGTCCGCTGTGTACCTGCAGCACTCAGATCAAAGTTAAGATTTTTAATAGCCCAATAGGCTATATGTTCTAACTCAACAGTTAAATGACAAGCCTTTCCAAATACAAGCCTGTAAGGGGACATCCCAAGTAGGGATTTATAAGCAGTACCGTATGCCCAAAGTGCATCCAGAAGTCGTAAAGACCAATCTTTGCGGTCAAGGTTTATCGTTTTCTCCAATATTTGTTTAATCTCCCTATTTGCTAACTCTGTCTGGCCATTTGTCTGTGGGTGATAAGCAGTAGAAATCTTATGCACCACACCATATTTGCGCATAAAGGCCTCAAATGATCGATTACAAAAATGTGTCCCTTGATCACTGATAATGACACATGGGGTACCAAAGCGTGATAATATATGTTCCTTTAAGAATTTAACCACAGTAGTATTGTCATTAGCTCGGCATGCCACTGCCTCAACCCCTTAGACACATAATCAACTGCAAGAAGAATGTAGAGGTATCCAAAAGATGGCGGAAAAGGTCCCATAAAATCAATACCCCAACAATCAAATACTTCAATGACAAGAATAGGGTTAAGAGGCATCATATAACGATGGGACTAAACACCTAATTTCTGTCACCTTTCACAGGAACAGAAGAACCCATTTGTATCCTTAAATAAAGTGGGCCAATAAAAACCACACTGCAAAATTTTTGCAGTAGTTTTCTTTACTGAGAAATGGCCTCCGCAAGCATGGGAATGACAAAAGGAAAGTACACTGAGAGCTTCATCTTCAGGAATGCAACGTCTCAATATTTGGCCGGGGCAGTATTTAAATAAATACGGGTCATCCCAATAAAAATTACGTATCTTGACCAGGAGTTTATACTTATCTTGTGCACTCCAAATGAAAGGAAACTCACTGAAAACTAAATAATTTACAATATGTGCATACCATGGTACTCATGTGACCACAAAAAGATGTTCATCAGGGAAGTCATCAAGAATTGGTGGGCCATCAGCAGAGTCGTTAAACTCTAAGCGAGATAAGTGATCTGCCACCACATTTTCAACACCCTTTTTATCTTTGATTGTTAGATTGAATTCCTGTAACAACAGGATCCACCTAATCAATCTTGCTTTAGAGTCATTCTTCGAAAGAAGGTATTTAAGGGCTGTATGATCAGTAAAAACGATGATGGGTGAACCAATCGGGTATGCATGAAATTTGTCCAAAGCAAAGACCACAGCTAGCAGTTCCTTTTCAATTGTGGAATAGTTCATTTGAGCACTATTTAGGGTTCTGCTAGCATAATATACGACAAAAGGTTTCCCTTCTCGTCTTTTTCCTAAGACTGCCCAAACTACGTAGTCAATAGCATCACACATAATCTCGAATGGTAAATTCCAATCAGGTGGTTGCATAATTGGGGCAGATGTGAGTTTAGTGACTAACGTCTTGAAGGCATCTTCACATACCTGTGTCCATTCAAATGAAGAGTCTTTAACAAGAAGGTTACACAGTGGTCTAGAGATAGAAGAAAAATTATGTACAAACCTCCTATAGAAACCGGCATGCCCAAGAAAAGATCGCACATCTTTAACAGTTTTGGGTATCAGCAGCTTGGATATCAGTTCAATCTTTGACTTGTCGAATTCAATGCCTTTGGATGAGACAATATGACCTAGAACGATTCCTGATGAGACCATAAAGTGACACTTTTCCCAATTCAGAATGAGGCCTTTTTCTTGGCATCGACTTAACACAGCCCTCAAATTAAGTAAGCATGCATCAAAGGAATCACCAAACACTATTAAGTCATCCATAAACACCTCCATACACTTCTCAATCATGTCACTGAAGATGCTCAGCATGCATCTCTGAAAAGTGGTGGGGGAATTGCATAAACCAAATGGCATGCGTCGAAAAGCATAAGTACCAAACGGGCAAGTGAATGTTGTTTTTTCTTGATCTTCTAAGGAGATCTCAATTTGGTAGTATCCGGAGTAACCATCTAGAAAGCAGTAGAATGAGTGACCTGCTACCCGCTCAAGACTTTGGTCAATAAAAGGAAGTGGGAAGTGGTCTTTTCGGGTGGCAGCATTCAACTTCCTATAGTCTATGCACATGCGCCAGCCTGTGACTGCCTTAGTAGGAACTGGTTCTCCTGCCTTATTTTGCCCAACAGTAACACCCGACTTTTTAGGGACAATTTGCATAGGACTAACCCATTTACAATCAGCAATTGGTTATAAAATACCCGCATCTAGTAACTTTATAACTTCAATTCTCATGACTTCTTTCATAGTAGGGTTAAGTCTACGTTGAGGGTCTCTACGAGGAATAGCTCCCTCTTCTAAGTGAATCCCATGTGAACAAATTAAGGGGCTGATACCTTTAATGTCTCATATGGTCCAGCCAAGTGCCGATTTATGTTCATTTAACATGTCAAGTAACTTCTCACTTTGTGGTGGACTCAGCATCGATGAAATAATAACAGGAAATGTATCTCCCTGTCCAAGAAACTCATGCCGAAGCCCTTTTGGTAATGGCTTTAGTTCAAGTGTTCGTGTTTCAACTACAGAAGGCTTCAGTTTCTCCCTTTCTGTTGGCAGGGCTTCAAACTGTGGTTGCCACACGCATGTCCCATGATTTTGCAAAACGGAACAGCCAGTAGCTGTTGGGTTTCTATTAGGTCCCAATGATCAATTCAAGTAATGAAACATATGTGAATACAACCATGAAATATGGCGGAATCATACTCACATTGATCGATTGTGCGATGCGACGAACAAAAATCCTTGTGCTCCTCCTAGAAGCTCTCGGCAGTGGGCATTTTGTTCTCCTCCAAAAATTCGGTCATGTCCTCCATTGATGCTCCAAGCTCCAAATGATGATTCCATGCTCATAAGTTAGTTCCCTATCACCTTCGCAAGACTTCGGATGTGTGCTAGCACTTGTGAAATTTCGCCACAAAATTTCCTTTGCTTCTTCTTCATGTCTCGGCAATGGCAGACAATAGGAGAAGAAAACAGCCCCTTGGGCGTGAAAGGGAAGATGAGAGAATAAGAGAGTTGTGTTTGGTTTGTGTATCTAATACACTTTTTTTGAATTTCCAAAAATCAAATAAAGATATACCAAAAATTTGGTATTTGCCTTTTCCAAAAAGGTCAACCAAATTTGGAGCCAAAAGGCAATAAATGCCTTCCAACCACCACCATCACTATTCACATCAAAAGTGACTAGACATCACATCACTCAAAGTGACAAGTGATTTGACGATTTATGTGACTAGTGGTTTGACGCTTGATGTGACTTGTGGGCCGCACTTGAATTCGAAATGCGAGTGCGTCCGCAAACATTCTCGGGCTCGGGTTCACTAATTCCAAATTAACGAATTTTCCGTTGCGACGTAATTAAATCAAATTCAATTAAATTATTGTGCCTAGCAAAATTACTATTCACGTCGCTAATGAATTAATTCTAAATTAAACTCGTTCGCCCGAATTAAAATCTAATTTTAATTCCGCGTCGAAATGCAATTTCGTATAATATATCGAATATATTTTATTGATTAATTCCAAATTAATAATTCTCTCTCTTAATTAATATTTTATCCCAGATAAAATATCTCCGCAATTAATCCCAGATTAATTTTCTCTCTCATCTAATTAATGCCAGATTAATAAATTGCGAGTCATACGTCATTGGTGAATCTTCGGGAAGCGACCCATGAGATCCCCGAATATGTTGGCAGTAAATCCGATCGTCGGACTATCCGAACACGTACGTACCTAGTACTACGTTTTTAGCGATTTACAAGATATGGTTGGCTTCTAGCAAAGCACCATGCCTGTCCAATTCTCCAGAAATATTCTTACTGGAATATGTGATCTATATCAGGCGTAGTATACGTAGTATTGCGTATTTCGATCCAGCATCAGATGTCACGTGCAAGGCCTGGGGCTGGAAATGTGTCTGCCCCGTACGAAGCACATATCGGATCTCTGTTAACTAGTCTCTATAATCGGATATACATGACCTAGTCATAATATCCCGATAGCTGCAACATATAAGAGAACGAGTTACGTATCCTACGTGATCATCATCTCCACTATGACTGGAGTGATACTTCCATCTCGACATCACACCCAATACACTACGATTCTCAATATACCCAGAAGAGGCGTACACAGAACCTGTTAAAGCCCTGGATGACCAAAACTAAAGCATATTGATTGTCGCAAGTATTAGCGGTGCAAGTCTCAGGTTAAGACCAAATACACCTACCCTGATTCGGACTTCCATAGATACATAGTCATACTACCAATGGAATTCTGAGGGGTCTATCCAGAGCGAAGCTGTTCCTGTACCATCGGTAAACACAACCTCTTATTACACTTGCATGAGTATCCTATACCCAAATATATGAGAACTATGCCGTTATGCTCCCTCAACGCGCACAAGTGTAATACTAGTCTATTCCGCATTATCGATGTCCAGTCTCGATAATACTACGATATGGATATTTAATGATTAAACCTTCATGGATTGATACTGTCTCATATCTTATCAATCCAAGACTAATCATATGGACCTTTCATCATTTATACATCTTGGTAATCTAATTACAAATGATAAAAGAGCAATTTCCTTTTGTCACATAGTTAATTTGTACAACAACACCATGATATGTACAAATAGTGATGCTATGGGTCATAACTGTCAAACAATCTCCCACTTGGCCTATAGCCAATCACTCAAGTGTCATACACCCGAACTATGTACGGTTCGCTCAAATTTCTACTGAGTAAATGCATTCGTCAGCGGATTTGCATGATTATTGTGTGATGCGATTTATTCGATCATCACATCGCCACGATGTATGATCCGAATGAATCAGATGAATATATGAAGTATATATCTGGATCGTTGATGAGACCATTAATTCTTTAGCCTGTGCTGAAGCCTAGCTCAGCTGCTAACAGAACTATATCTAATCTAATTAGATTATTATCAATCCAGAAGGCTTCTATTGCTGCCTCAGCCGCATCAATAATCCTCTTTTGTTGTTATTCGATAACAATATCTTGCTTGGAAGATTTCCAGCTCACTGTTCCGTTATTCAAACTGTATAGTACCGTTCTTATGACTTATAGTCGTTTTATCGATTTGGAAACTTGCAGTAGTGAACCCAGTCACTTCAAGTTCTCCTTCTCCATAGTATAAGAAAGCATCATTAGTTCATCTAAGATACTTAAGGATGTCCTTAACATCAATCCAGTGACTATCACTTGGATTGGCCCGATTGTGACTCCATATGCTCAAAGCATATGAGACACCAGGTCGTGTACATTTTTCAATGTACGATTTCTCGGAGAGTATCAATAACTTTAAATCTATCCCAGTAGATCTTTATTCCTAGAATAAAGGTTGTTTCTCCCAAGAATTCTACGGAGAATTTTTCATGAAAGCCAAACTTTCACCAATTATATTATGGGAATATCATTTCCAAGAAATGATATGTCATCATTTATTTAGGACATTTACTGTCAGTGTGCTCCCACTAACCCTCTTATATACACAAGAATCATTTTTGTTTTGAATTAAATCATATACCATTATAATTACATCAAAATGATAGTTCCAAGAACCCCAATGCTTGATTCAATCCATAAATGGATCGAATAACCTTGCAAACCTTGTTTGCTTGGTTTGGTAATACAAAACCATCAGGATATTGTAAACATCCTCCAAAAGGTTTCCGTTAAGGAAAACAGTTTTGGCATTCAGCTGCCATATTTCATGAATGAAACATGCAGCATTAGAAAGCATTGTCCAAATGGATTTACCATGGCAACAGGTAAAAGGTTTCGTCGTAATCGACACAGTGTTGATAACGATACCTTTTCGCTACAAGCCCAGCTTAGTACGTTGCCTTCCATGTATATCTTCCTTGAAGACTTATATAGTACCAATAGGCACAATGCCTTTTGGTACATCAACTAGTGTCCAAACTTAGTTGATATACATGGAATCCATTTCGGACATCATGGCACTTTGCCATAATAGGGAATCGATACCTTGCATCACTTCCTCATACGTAGTCAGTTCGTGTTCCTCAATAAGATTGACATCTTTATGAGGTGAGATCAGAAACCCATACCCCAGGTTATTTTCTGACTCTCTCCGACTTACGCGATTCTTGTGTATTCGAAGATTGTTGGTATAGTTTCATCCTTGATGAACTATTTATGTTCCAATAAGTAATAGGTGTGTGGAATAGTATTACTCTGATTTTCATTGAGTTTTACATTCCTCCCACTTACCACTTCATATCGGTGTTCCTCTTAGGAAAACTGCATGGTGAGCAACAATTACATTGTTCTCTAGTGAGTTGTATAAGTACTATACTTTGGTTTCCCTAGGATAACCCACAACTTAGGCACTTATCCGATTTGGGTTTTAGTTTGGTATCATCCAAACATATGTCTAGCATTCCCAAATCATCAGGGATGAGAAACCCGGTTTCTTTCCTGTTCATATCTATTATGAAGTCTGTCAAATAGATTTTATGGAACCTTATTCAAAATAAGTTTTGCACTGTTTAATGCGTATCCGTTGAAGGAAATGGTAGCTCAGAGCGACTTATGATTAACCTTATCATGTCCAACAAAATTCGGTTTCTTCGTTCGGACACACCGTCAAATTGACGTGTTTCGGGAGGAGTCCTCATTGAAAGAATACTATACTCTTTCAAGTATTTGAGAAACTTATTGCTTAAGTATTTTCCATCATGGTCTAACCGTGACGGTTTAATACTTTAGCCGATCTGTTTGTTTATTTCGTGTCGAAACTCTTTGATTTGATCAAACGTTTACGATCCGTGTTTCACAAGAAACACATAACCATAACGCGATGCCACATCCGTAAAGGTCACGAAACATTCATATCCACATCTAGCCTAGCTAGACATGGGCCCACTTACGTCACTATGAACGAGGGCTAACAGATCGATGGCACTTGCACTTTTACCAAGTAAAAGGTGTTTAGGCACTTTGCCTAATAAACTAGATTCGTAGACATCATTTGAATAGAATCAAATTTGTCCTAGTACCAACTCTTCGAAAGTGTGGATATACGAGTCTTGTTAATTGTGTCCCAGACAACAATGCCACAAATAAGTCTCAACTGATTATTAAACTAGTTTGAGCTATTTGTTTGTCATGTTATACGTTTGAGATTTATTTATATTCAAAATATAAATACTGTTATTCACATCTAATGTGTTTATCTCAATATCATCTTTATAAAATAAAACACTTTAGTGTTCTAGAATATAAAGGTATACCCGCAACGGGTTAAACCCTTATATAGAGATAATGTATCTAGTCAAACTAGTCACATTTTAACAGTTTCCTAATTTAAGTACACACCCGAAGGGTAGTTCCTAAACTTAGGTTTCTACGGTTAAAACAACGACTGTTTTCCCATTTCCAATTCGAAGATAAATCTCAACTGAAGTCAGTATCGTGCTTGTCAGCAGATTCAGCACACCAGTACATATTTTTATGTACCACATCCAGTATCTAAAATCTAATTTTAATACTAGCAGTGAACATGTTTATGAAAAACATATTTGAAGTCGGAGCCTTGCACCGTCTTCAATTCCTTCATGTCTGCCTTGTCCATATGGCAGTCACGCTTCCAGTGACCCCGTTTGCCACAATTTAGGCAGACATCTTGAGATATGTCATTTGTCTTCCCAGAAGATTATAATGATTTTTCCTTTGCCCCTTTTCCACACCCCAGAAGCCTTTGGCCACGCCTTGGCCTTCTAGAATATCGAAGTAAGATGCGCCTTGCGCTTCTTGCCTTATTGCAAACTTTGGCTTTGTCTCATTGAGTATAGCCATTAACTCTCCAAGAGTTTACTATTGCAATTTAGTACTTCTAAGATCTAAGGATAGATCTATGAAGATCCTTCAATTTCATTATCATACTATAAGGATCTAATCCTTAGTTCTGATTAAGAAATTAAGGATTCTATTTGGCAAGCATAATGGATTAAACACTAAAGTTATCATCACATGAATATTCCAAATATCATGTTCTACTATTTGCTTAACTCCAGGCTTAGGCCTAAGATGTTATTTTATCAAATAAAGTAACTTCTTATTTTTCAAGACTATTCTGATTCATTATTCCCAATTTGAAAATTAAAGTCGTTTAAATACATTTTCACCCAGGATTATGTTTTAAACATTAATCTTTCAATTATCTTGATTCTAATAGTCTAACTATTTAATCAACGATTTTAGGTACTATTTATTATAATGATTACTATAGTCCAACTATATAATCAACTATAATTTAATAGGTTTAAATTCAATTATATTGATTACTATAATCCAATTATAAAATCAACTATTAATTGAAATTAGTTAATTCAAATATATTGATTACTATAATCCAATTATATAATCAACTATAAATTGAAGTAGTTTGAATACAGTCCAACTGTTTTAAATCAACGATTAAATATTAGTCCAACTAATATATTAATTTATTGACGAAAAATTTGAAATGAGCGCGTATGGCAAGTAACTAAACGAATATTGCAAATTTAATACTTGCCTCCAACTATTTTTTGGCGAGCCTCTAACCCTCTGTTGAGTACTCGGGAAACCTTATTTCCTAGTGGGCTAGGATGCCGTTAAATAACACACAATCTTGACTTTGGCCAACAAATTGTATGATAATTAACTAGGTAGATCTCTAAGATCAATTGGATCCCATCCAATTCCTAGATCCAGTAGGTGGACATCAAAGTCTGAAACATATATCTTATATATGCCAATATATCCAATATATTTCCTAACCTTTTTCCTCTGAATCAACTAAGCCTTGGCTTTGGCACAACAAACTTAGTAACCCTAGTTAAGCGGAACCCATTGACTATGGAAAGCTTCGTAATCAATGTCGATGGACAAGAAGTGATCTTGACTTTGGCCAACAAATCACAACTTGGACAAGATACCAATATGGAACAAAGCCTTCATGATTCAAACACATCCTTGATAAAAAAAGGTCTTGACTTTGGCCAACAAACCAATGCCAGTCTTGGATCTTGAGTAAGAATCACTCAATGGAAGGAAAAACGCTTAATATGTAGTGAGGGTTTTTTCGCGTGTAATTGGCAACCAATTAATTATCTTTGTTAAGGTCTCATCATCATACACCCTTAAACATACATTCTAAACACATAATAAGGCGCATATAAATAAATATAATAATGATATGCGGATGGATACTTAAACATTGTTCCAAGAACAAATCTCTCAATTTCCTCTCTTTCGCTAGCACAAGTATTACTTCTACCCGATTACATAACACTTCTAAAGAAACCTCATTTACATTGAGGGGAATAGGTGAGAAGAGAAATACAAAGAGTAAGGAGGTAATAGGCTGGACACGCAGGTTCAATTAATAAATTCTAAATTTATTACAACAATTCCAAAATTGCCCTCACCCATCTAATATCCATCTGATATACATTATTCATACATCGCATCCATGTATTCACACAAGCATGTTATCAATCAATCTAATCCAATTAATTAATCTGATAATTAATGACCATCCAATGTTCAAACAACGATTTGATTTTGCGCGAGTCAAACTCGTTTTGCGAATAAGTACTCAAAGTATGAATTCTTGAATTATATTAAACTACAACATTAAATCCAATTCAATTTGTATTTAATACTAATCCATGTATTTAATTCCAAATTAAATATTTACACTTTTAATGTACCTTTACGACTTAGATTCCAAATCTAATTGTTACGGGTCTCAAAGCCCGATTAACATCCAATGTCAATTTAATTTAAAGTCTAATGGGCTTTTAATTAATTTCTTAAGGCATGGACTTTTGGTCAATATGGGTCAAACCCAAATACCAAAACCCATTTAAGGAATCACCCTTATTTGCCAAGAAGCCAATTTAGGCCCATTAGGCCCAATTAAAATAAATGGTCCATTAAGTCATAATTGGACTTTATAGATATGGTTTTGGGCCCAATTGGATCCAACCAATTTATCCTAAACGTAACTTGGTACAACGAAGCCCATTAAGCCCAATTACAACTTTCAAAAGCCCAATTCCAAATTTAAGCCCAATTAATTTAATTTCAAAATTCCAAATTTCATAATTAAATTAACCAAAGTGTATGCCATAATTAATTACTTAAATTAATATTTCCAAAACACTAATTTACACAATTATTTATGCTCATTATCATCAAAACATGTCCAACACATTTTAATGAAAAAATCAACTCATTTTCCATGCTATCCATTCACGGTAATTTAGGGTTTTGTTATTTGATTCCGAATTCAATCAAATTAAATCCTAAATCAACATTACCCAATGTTTTCCAACTCATCCAATGATCAAAAACATAAAAATCACCATGAATTAGGGCATTGCTACATTCGGCCAAGCCTCACATATTGGGGAAAATTTTTCCAATTCAAAATTCATCAAATTGACAATGCATAACACCGCATTATCATAATTTAAGCATACTCAAACAATCAATTTCACTCAAACAGGCTCAAATCAATTTTGCCAAATTTTACCCTAATTTCAATTTCATGCTCAAAATGGCTCTGATACCATTTTTGGGTTTCAAGCAATGAAACATATGTGAATAAAATAATGAAATATGGCGGAATCATACTCACATTGATCGGTTGTGCGATGCGACGAACAAAAATCCTTGTGCTCCTCCTCGAATCTCCCTGTAGTGGGCATTTTTTTCTCTTCTAAAAATTCGGTCATGTCCTCCATTGATGCTCCAAGCTCTAAATGATGATTACATGCTCATAAGTGAGTTCCCTATCACCTTCGCAAGACTCCGGAAATGTGCTAGCACTTGTGAAATTTCGCCACAAAATTTTCTCTGCTTCTTCTTCTTCATGTCTCGGCAATGGCAGACAATAGAAGAAGAAAACAGCCCCTTGGGCGTGAAAGGGAAGATGAGAGAATAAGAGAGTTGTGTTTGGTTTGTGTATCTAATACACGTTTTTTGAATTTCCAAAAATCAAATAAAGATATACCAAAAATTTGGTATTTGCCTTTTCCAAAAAGGCCAACCAAATTTGGAGCCAAAAGGCAATAAATGCGTTCCAACCACCACCATCACTATTCACATCAAAAGTGACTAGACATCACATCACTCAAAGTGACAAGTGATTTGACAATTGATGTGACTAGTGGTTTGACGCTTGATGTGACTTGTGAGCCGCACTTGAATTCGAAATACGAGTGCGTCCGCAAACACTCTCGGGCTCGGGTTCGCTAATTCCAAATTAACGAATTTTCCGTTGCGACGTAATTAAATCAAATTCAATTAAATAATTATGCCTAGCAAAATTACTATTCATGTCGCTAACGAATTAATTCTAAATTAACTCGTTCGCCCGAATTAAAATCTAATTTTAATTCTGCGTCGAAATCCAATTTCGTATAATATATCGAATATATTATTTTATCGATTAATTCCAAATTAATCGTTCTCTCTCTTTAATTAATATTTTATCCCAGATAAAATATCTCCGCAATTAATCCCAGATTAATTTTCTCTCTCATATAATTAATCCTAGATTAATAAAGTGCGAGTCATACGTCATCGGTGAATCTTCGGGAAGCGACCATGAGATCCCCGAACTATCCGAACACGTACGTACCTAGTACTACGTTTTTATCGATTTACAAGACATGGTTGGCTTCTAGCAAAGCACTATGCCTACCCAATTCTCCAGAAATATTCTTACTAGAATATGTGATCTATATCAGGCGTAGTATACGTAGTATTGCGTATTTCGATCCAGCATCGGATGTCACGTGCAAGGCTTGGGGCTGGAAATGTGTATGCCCCGTACGAAGCACATATCAGATCTCTGGTAACTAGTCTCTATAATCGGATATACATGACCTAGTCATAATATCCCGATAGCTGCATCATATAAGAGAACGAGTTCCGTATCCTACGTGATCATCATCCCCACTATAACTGGAGTGATACTTCCATCTCGACATCACACCCAATACACTATGATTCTCAATATACCCAGAAGAGGTGTACACAGAACATGTTAAAGCCCTGGACGACCAAAACTAAAGCATATTGATTGTTGCAAGTATTAGCGGTGCAAGTCTCAGGTTAAGACCAAATACACCTACCCTGATTTGGACTTCCATAGACACATAGTCATACTACCAATGGAATTTCGATGGGTCTATCCAGAGCGAAGCTGTTCCCATACCATCGGTAAACACAACCTCTTATTACACTTGCATGAGTATCATATACCCAAATATATGAGAACTATGATGTTATGCTCCCACAACGCGCACAAGTGTAATACTAGTCTATTCCGTATTATAGATGTCCAATCTCGATAATACTATGACTAGGGATATTTAATGATTAAACCTTCATGGATTGATATTGTCTCATATCATATCAATCCGGAACTAATCATATGGACATTTCATCATTTATACATCTTGGTAATCTAATTACAAATGATAAAAGAGCAATTTCCTTTGTCACATAGTTAATTTGTACAACAACACCATTATCTGTACAAATAGTGATGCTATGGGTCATAACTGTCCAACAATAGCGATATCAAGAAGTTCAGTTGATTCAAGAGTGTCTAAGATGTCTGAATGGAGAAGAAGATGATCAGGAAGGTCAGAATCTTGTTGAATGGGGGCTATATCTAGCACAATTGTGTCTATCAGGTATGTTTGATGAAATTCATCGTCATCTTGTGGTTGTTTCCCGACATGAAAAATGTTCACCTCCAATGTCATGTTCCCGAATGACAATTTCATGAGACCATTCATGCAGTTAATTAGGGCATTGGCTGTGGCAAGGAAAGGTCTACCCAAGATTAGAGGAATTTTGGATTCGGTTTTAACTACAGACTGGGTATCTTGGATCAGAAAATCAACATGATAGTAGAATTTTTCGATTTGGAGTAGGACGTCCTCAACTACCCCCCCGTGGAGTTTTGACAGAGCGATCAGCTAGCTGCAAAACTACTGATGTAGGTTTAATTTCTCCAAGACCCAACTGTATATAGATAGAGTAGGGCATGAGATTAACACTCGCGCCAAAGTCTAGTAATGCCTGACCAAACTCATAAGTGCCTATGTGGCAAGTGATAGTGGGACAGCCCGAATCTTTATATTTTAGTGGGGCCTTTTGTTCGATCACTGCACTTGCTTGTTCTGTCAGGAATGCAGTTTTCTTCACGTGATGCTTCCACTTCATGGTGCATAGATCCTTTAAAACCTTAACGTATGTGGGAACTTGTTTGATTGCATGCAACAATGGAAAATTAATCTTTACTTGCTTAAGGTGCTCTAGGATCTCACCGTTGGGGTCTGCATCTCTGGTAGTGGGCCTAAGGGCTTGAGGAAAGGGTACTCTAACCGGGACCTGTGTCATTTGTTCTTCATGAGGAGTATTGTCACTACTATCCGTAGTGGCACCAGTGGTGTTGGAAGTGTCTTACATCCCTACCTTATTTCCACTCCTAGTGAGTATGGCGTTAACACCTTTTACATTGGCTCCTTCATGATTAGCTTGTGCCAAGTGTTGCCCCTGAGGGTTAGGTTGAGCTTGAGAAGGGAATTTTCCTTGTTCGTGCACACTCATGACATTAGTCAACTTAGAGATTTGGCTCTTTATCTCCTTATTGTCTTCCGTTACCTGAGCTATCAATGACTCAAACCTCTGATTGGTTTTACTCCGGGCTTCCATAAATGCTTGCATCGTATCTTCTAAAGAATTCCTAGGAATGGCAGGTGTGTGATATTGGGGAGTACTATAACCTCTAGGTTGGGGTGTTTGACTCGGCTGAGAAGACTCTTATTTCCAACTAAAGTTGGGATGGTTCCTCCAACCTGGGTTGTAAGTGTCTGAGTAAGGTGTGTAAGGCTTCTTGTATATCCCTAATGCATTTCTTTGGTCCTCATATGTTCCCCTCATTTCTCAATTTGTAGGGTACTCTTGCGCCGAATGGTCGGTCATGTTGCACACAACACATACCTCTTGAGGTTCTAAGTGGGCTAGTGCATGCATAGTCTTGCTATTTTTGGCTACTAAAGCTCTCATCTGTCTAGTTAGTAGCTCAACTTTTTCCTTAAGGCTATCATCTTCTCTCAAGTGGTGTATGCTTCTATTAGGAGGAGTGGGGTATGTCCTATCAGTGCTCTCTGTGGCGCTAGGTCCAGTCCATGTGTGAGATTTCTTAGCTAGGTCATCTAAATACTCGAATACCTCATCAGGATCTTTTTGGATATACTCACCATTGCACATCGTCTCAACGAATTGGCGCTCTCTAGGGGTTAGGCCATCATAAAAATAACTCACTAAGCGCCAACTCTCATATCCATGGTGAGGGCAACTAGCTAACAACTCCTTATACCTCTCCCACGTTTGGTAAATGGTCTCACTGTCCTTTTGGGAGAAGGTGGTTATTTCTCTTTTCAAGGCATTAGTCTTATGGTGATGGAAGTATTTGTCAAAAAATACGTGTGTCATCTTGTCCCATGATCCTTTTGAGCGAGGTCTTAAAGAGTACAACCAGCTCTTAGCTTTATCCTTAAGGGCAAAGGGGAAGAACTTAAGTCTGATTGTGTCAGTGGTTCCAAACCGATCAAGGAAAGTCGCTACTACCTCTTCAAATTCCCTAATGTACACATAGGGGTTCTCGTTCTCCAAACCATGGAAGGTTGGGAGATACTGTATCATCCCAGGTTTAAAATCTATGTGTGGTGCATTTGGAGGAAACATGATGCACGAAGGTGTAGCTGTGCGAGTTGGGTGGAGGTAGTCTTCAAGACTCCTCACGGGTGGTCTCCCGTATTCACTCATAGTGTGTGCACTAGATGTGGAGGGTGTGGCAAAGAGATTGTCAAACAAACTCTCAGAATCAGAGTTCTCTTCCTCAGTTCTAACAAATCTACCAAACCTATCTCTACGCCTAGGCATGCGAGTTAAACACAAGTAATACTAGAAACAAAACTAAAAGAGTGAAACTAAGAATTAAAGTTTACTAAAACTAAAATTGAAATAAAATAAGCAAAAATAAATTCAATAATAAATAAAATAAAAAAACTAGAAAATAAAATAATTACGGAACGAAATTACCGCTTTTGTTGGTGACTAAGTAAACTTGGTCCTTAAGTTGTAAACCGTCTCCCCGGCAACGGCGCCAAATTTTGATTACGCCCAAATATGACTTGCGGTTATCACAGTATAGCTGGGGTTTCGATTCCTCATAGAGATGGTTACAAGAACTAATTTTACTCAAGCAAAAACGTTTAGCGATAACTTTATTAAAGAAGGGATTTAATTTTCAATTAAAGTAAAGATTATGAAAAGTTGCAGGATTTTATCAAGAGAGAGAAACAGCAAAGCGTCAGGAATCCCTCTTGCACCAAGTTCTTATATTCTATTTTTGATTATTTTTATTACGCAATTGAGGGTTTCAGATTCCAAACCAACAATTAGAGGATATTCAATTATACACAAATTAAGTTCTAAAGTAATTGACAACTTATCTTCTCTACGTTAACAAACACACAAGGCTATCGTTACAACCTATCTAACGACGACAATATACTCTCAAGCAATATTGCAGTAGAAGATTAACTTGCAAACCAACCTTAACCAGTCACAACTGATTCCACAACCCACACATAGAAAAAAGCATGACTGAATCTATATGTAAATTAACAAAATACAGTTTCTGGATTCATATAATCGAAAGATGAAGAGAATAATGATATATCAATTGTATTTAAACAAATAAGTTCATTCAAGAATCAAATAACAAGAGTAAAATAGTTGAATACAAGAGTTCATCATTAGCTTTGCTTTAGGAGATTAGTCCTTCATGCAGAAGAAAGAAACATCGTTGATAGATCGGAGAGACATCATCATTGGCTTCAAGTTCTTCATTCTTGTCTCTTGATTTAATGTTTGTGGCTCTTGTTTCTGAGTTTTTCCTCTGTTTTTCTCTCTTTTTTAGGGTTTGGACGAAGTTAGGTTTTTATAGGGAGGCCTTGGAATCATAATACGTATCAAAGACATCCAAATTTGGGGTTTTGGGGCGCCCAACACTCTGGAAAATGGCTGAGTTGGGTTTCTGGAGGTGCGTCGCGACGCAGGTGAATGGCGCGTCGCGACGCTCTAGTCTGGCTTCGCTGGTTTCTCACTTTCTTCGCCTCCGATGCTCCCGTGCTCGTCCGATGCGTCCGTTAGGCTCCGAAACATGTTTAATTGATCCAATCTTCATATTCTAATGCTCATAATAAGAAAGAACAAAATAAACTCTAATTAATATTAAATACATGATAATTAAGTGAGTTAGCAGCGTTCAAAGTACACTTTCATGCACTTATCAATCCACATGGAATAGATTTAGTAAAATAAAATAACAATTCGAGTAACAAAATAAAAATACTAAATTGATTGAAGTGATGAACAATTTTTAAATTGGAATGCATCAATAAATTGAAACACAGGGGCTAGGGGATCCACTTTTGATATTTCACATATAGAAAAATCTTACTTTTTATTATATAAATTGTCATTACTACCCCGTTAATTTATTTTAGGATTTAATTATGGCAAAACGTATAAAACCATCTATAAATGTGGTGATATGGTTTGTCAATAACTAGTCCAAATAGATACTCAATTGTGCCAAAACATATCAAACCATCCAAAAAAGTGGTGATACGGTTTTGTCGATAATTAGTCCAGATTTGAATTACTCTCTCATATAATATGGGGTAAAATATGAACTATTGGAATAAATGTCTGATGAACACTAAAAAGTGCATATTTATTAAAAGAAAAATTAATCATTTTACACTTGTAGTTTCATTAATCCCCTTAATTTAGCACATTTGTGAAATAATAAATAAATTTATGTTTTATATATTTTTATTGTGATTTTTATTTATTGTGTAGGTAAAATACCGTTTTGGAAGATCAACAAGAAAATTAGATATGAGATATGAATTCCAGGACCTATGAGACCCAAAACAGTTTGACAACTAGATTCAAATCGGATTTGGAAAATACTCACCGTATTTAGATTGACAACAAATGAGATTATGATGTATTTAGTTACACATGTATTGTATTATTATTATTATAATATATATATATATATATTATAACAAAAAAATAAAATTTATTTTCCATCACATTTCGGTGGAAACGTGATGGCAAATTAAAATTATTGCAAATATTTTCTTTGCAATAATTAGGTGCCAAGGCACCTCCTATAAAAGGAGATGCTCGGCACCTCAGTGGGAGGAGAAGGGGGGAGAAAATGGAGAGCTCCCCCAGTCTGAATTTATTTTATTTTCTCTTTTCGGGAGATTTGGGGTAAGTATCATATGTGTTTAATTTTATTCATTTTTTTATAATTTATTTTTCTCTTATTAATAAAATTATGTGTGTTTTTATTTATATTTTGTTTGTTAATTTGTATCATGTTGGGAGTAAATGGTAAATTTCTTGGTATGAAAATATATGTGATTTTTATTTATATTATATTTTATAAATTGTGATAATTTCTCAAATAAAATTCATACTCTTTATTGATGACCCTTGACTATATTTAGACAGTCCTTGATTGGTACAGATAATACTTGAATCCTATAAATGAGAGAGAGTGGACTATTAAGATTTGGATTAATTATAGACAATACGGTTCCGCCTATATGACTGGTTTTATATATTTAGCATAATTAAGTAACTAACTGGACTTATTATAGAAAAATATTATCACCGCCTTTATGACTGGTTTTATATATTTTTGTTGGTTTCTAAAGTTGTCCCAAGATCATTCAAGCATAAAAACATGTGAATACATTAAAGAAGTATGGCGGAATCATACTTACAATGAACGGCTTATGGATGCGTCAAATTTAATTTAATTCTTCTCCAAGTTTCGGCCAAGCTCCAATTTTGAAGATGAAGAGTTGAATCCAAGCTCCAAGCTTTGTATTGATTCCAAGCTCAAAGGTGGGTTTCCCTAACACCTTGAATGATTCTTTAAGTGTGCTAACAAGTTAAGAAAAGAAAAACAATTCTTCTTATTCTTCAAGGAGGCTCACGGTTTTGATAGCAAGAGGGAGATAGAGAGTTTCAAGTTTTGGTATTTTGTTTTCCAAAAACATTATACAAAAATCTCACCCAAATTTGGTATATCACTTTCCAAAAGTCAAAAGCCAATTTTGGAGGCAAAATGGCATTAATTGCCCACAACCACCAACATCATGAATAATAACTGGTTGTCAATCACCAAAAGGTGACTTGACATCCATCACTAATGTGACTGCGATGTGACGAGCGATGTGACTTGTGGCCGCACTTGATTCAAAATCGGAGTGGCCTCGCAAACACATTCCGGGCTCAGGTTCGTTAATTCCAAATTAACGAATTTTCCGTTGCGACGTATTTAAATCAAATTTAATTAAATAATTATACCTAGTAAAATTATTATTCATGTCGCTCGCGAATTAATTCTAAATTAATTCGTTTGCCCGAATTAAAATCTAATTTTAATTCCGCGTCAAAATCTAATTTTGTATAATATATCAAATATATTATTTAATCGATTAATTCCAAATTAATCGTTCTCTCTCTTCAAATAGTATTTTATCATAGATAAAATCTCTCCGCAATTAATCCTAGATTAATTATGCTCGAATCATACGTCATCGGTGAATCTTCGGGAAGCGACCCAAGAGATCCCTGGATATGTTGACAGTAAATCCGGTCGTCGGACTATCCGAACACGTATGTACCTCGTACTACATTTTTACCAATTTACGAGACATGGTTGGCTTCTAGCAAAGAACCATCCCTACCCAATTCTCCATAAATTTTTTTAATAGAATATATAATCTATATCAGGCGTAGTATACATAGTATTGCGTATTGTGATCCAGTATCGGATGTCCCATGCAAGGCCTGAGGCTGGAATACTGTCTGCCCCATACAAAGCATATATCAGATTACAAGCAACTAGTCTCTTTAATCGGATAATCATGACCTTGTAATATTATCCTGATGGTTGCAACCATTTAGAGTACCAGTTCTGTATCCCTGCGTGATCATCATCTCCATATGACTGAAGTGATACTTCCATCTTGACATCACATCCAATACACTACGATTCTCAATAAACCCACAAGAGGCGTACACAGAACCTGTTAAAGTCCTAGACGACCAAAACCAAAGCGTATTGATTGTCGCAAGTACTAGCGATGTAAGTCTCAAGTTAAGACCAAATACACCTACCCTGATGCGGATTCCCATAGACACATAGTCATACTACCAATGGGATTCCGCGGGGTCTATCCAGAGCGAAGCTGTTTCCGTACCATCGGTAAACACAACCTCCTATCACACTTGCATAAGTATCCAATACTTAAATATATGAGAACTATGACGTTACGCTTCCATAACACGCACAAGTGCAATACTAGTCTATTCCGCATTATCAATGTGCAATCTCGATAATACTACGACTAGAGATATTTAATGATTAAACCTTTATGGATTGATACTGTCTCATATCTTATAATCCGGAACTAATCATAAGGACTTTTATCATTTATATATTTAAGTAATCAAATTACAAAATGATAAAATGCAATTTCCATTGCTACAAAATTAATTTGTACAAAAACCATAGTGTCTTTTACAAATAGTGACGCTATGGGTCATAATTGTCTAACAATTTTGACATATTTAGTACATTGGCAGAACTAATTATCGACATGACGGATTACATGTGTTGGCATAATTAATACCTGATAATCAAGAAATAAATTGATCGAGAAATAATAATAATTTATATTTTATAAAAATTAAAAATTATTTTATATTTTGACATATTTAGTACCTAACCCCAATATTATTTTTATTTTATTAGTTTAATTATTATTTTATCCTATTAAATCTATTACTTGTGGATCGACCCCTGACTTATCAAGTTATTTTATTACTTCGACACTCTTATACTTGGGAGTAAAGAACCACTTTGTGAGTCTGTCAAGTCTTTGGCATTGTTGCTGGAGAATAAAATTTAGTAGATAAAATAATAATTTAACATCCTTGCATTTTTTCTTTTCTTTTCTTTTTATTTCATTTTTAATTTTTAATATTTTTTAATTTTGTATTTATTTTATTTATTTTTTAATTTTTTGCATCTCACTTTTTTCTTTTTCTTTGAATTTGTATAGATCCAAGATGTCATAATTGATTCTAAATGAATCTGAACCTAGACAACCCAAATATAGACAAACCATGTACTAGATTCTTCAAGGTTACAGGAGACAAAAAACTCAATTAAAATGGAGTTTGTATTTTACCAAAGAATTTCTTGAATCATCCCTATCTAGACATTCTTCCATAATTTTTTGTGAGAACCTAATTCGAAAAATTGAGACAACTGAGCAAGAAATTCAATTGAGATATAAATTTACAAGAATCAGAGGACCTTTTTAGGATCTAATCATTACATTTTTACCTTATCATTTATTTTTATTTTTATTTTATTTGTTTTTCACTTTTTTATTTTATTTCTTCTTTTTTAAAGTATTGCATTTGCATATTTAAATTTTAGCATATAGTCTGCATTTAGTCGCATGAGACTTTGGTCTCGATCATCTAGCGGTAAATTAAATAAAGAGTCTTCATCACCTTCATTGTAAGTCAAAATGGTCGAGAACCAAAATGAAGACCCACATGGGCGAGATGAAAATCCAGTTGATCAAGTAGAACATGAGTCTCAGCATGGCGATCTTAAGCATCCTAGGACACTCAGAAAATTCATGAATTCCACTAGGATAAGATCACCATATTGCATTGCTTTCCCCATAAATTAATCACGTTTCAATTTTAAACAAGGTATCATCCAACTTTTACCCACATTCCACGGTCTAGAATTACAAAATCCTTATCAGCACTCAATGGAATTCAAAGAGGTATGTAATACTTGTATAGACCAAAATTACAGTATGAGTATAATTCGACTTATGTTTTTTCCCTTTTCTTTAAAAGATAAAGCTAAAATTGGCTACAGAACCTTAGGTCAGGATCCATCAAAACATGGGATGATTTGCAAGAGCAATTTCTGAAAAAAATTATTTTCCCCTCACAGGACAAACTACTTTAAGAGGATAATTACAACTTTCACACAAGAGTCAGAGGAAACACTTTACCAATATTGGGAAAGATTTAAGGTGATGTTGAATGTTTGTCCACATCACGAGTTTGAAACATTGAGGCATGTTTCCTACTTCTACGAAGGGTTTAACACCCCAAGGTAGCAAGTAGTGGAAATGATGTGTAATGGTGAGTTTAGGGACAAAAATCTCGAAGATGCTCTATATTACCTAGAACATATAGCAGAGAATGCACAATAATGGGACACAATTGGCAACTATGAGTTGTCTATAAAACCACAGTCATCTAGCAGAGGTATGTTTAACCTTATGGAAGACCATGACTTTTCTTCTAAATATGCATCTCTAGCTAAGAAAATTTGAGGCATTAGAAATGAGGAAGAGTGATCATGTAGTGTCAATTCAAGAAGTCACAAATTATATCTGTAATTCAAATGAACATGTCACACAAGTTTGCCCAACCTTGCCAGCCTTGCAAGAATGTCTCCATGAAAAAGTCATTTCCATAAACACCTTCAAGTGACCAAATCCAAACCCATACTCCCAAATTATAATTTTGGTTGGCGAAACCTACCAAACTTCAATTAGAGGAATGATAACCAAGCTCAACCATCACAACAACTTCCCCATGTACACCAGAATTTCCAAAATTCTAAAAATTATGCACCATATGTCCCACCACCTAGGTGTAACATCTCCGATACGGGGAGGTTACTGGCAGGTAACTTATTCCACTGTCACCTAAGTCACCGTCTGTTACTAATGAAAAACTCATTTCATAACCTGATAACTAATCATCACATCAATATACGCACACACACATTTCATGGAATCGACTTAATGCATGAACCACAAGAAAAGTATACATGATCTGATTAATCTTTATAGACATATAAGCAATCATGCAACTGTCATGCACTAAAAAGAAACCAAAAAGAAACTACATTCTATGTGAATGTAGGCCTGACAGGATGGACCAACATAAATAGTGACTGCAATGTTACTCTTGTCCCTGATCCGTGTCTCCAAAAGATGATTATGGCTCACTAAGTGGAGCTACAAAATCATAAAACAATATTAATAATTCTTTATCAGATGATCATAGTAAACAAAATTCTTTCTAAACCTATAAATATATATACCAAATCTTTTTCTATCAAAAAACTTTGTGAAAAATCAATTATGAAAATCACATATATCTAGAATAACTAAAGAACTATAGAAAATCTGACGCACGGGGGTGTTACGTATCGCCGTCCCCTATACGCGTAAACTATTATCTTGGGGCGTTACTTATCGTCGTCCCACAAGCCACTGAACTAGAGCCAGAAGTGCTAATCAATGCCATCATCCTGACCCTGAAACTAGGATCTAGGGGCATTACGTATCACCATCCCCTAGTCTTACAACTATATGTGCAAATGTCTATTATATCCGTCAATTCCAATATCCGTCAATTCCAAGATCAAAATAAAAATCATATGTATCGAAATCTATAACATTTTTTAAAATACTATTGAAAACATTCTCATCAAAATCATTTGTTCTCAAAATCTCAAATCTCTTAAATACCTTATGTTTTTCCTTTAAATAGTCATCAAAAAGTAAAGAACTAAATATCTTATGCAAATCATAAAACTTTGAGATCATTAAGAAATAACAGAAATAGGTAAATTCTGAAAGCAAGTACTCCACTCATAGTGTTATGGCAAGTCGGGGGTGGTACATGGCATAGGTGACCTTCGAGTACCCTAACATCGATCTAAAATCAAAGCAACTGTTATTTTTCTTCCTTTATAACTCAAAACATTTTCATATGACATTGTTGGGGCAGTTGTGGAACCCATAAAGTTAGATCATTGTCCCGCGCAGTGGAAGTGGGTCTAACCCAAGGATATCAGATATAGGTGTATTTTAAATTATTTTAATGAAAACTACATTCCGATAAGAGTCCGTAGGAAAAATATGGGGACCAAATCGGAGTCCGAAAACTTCAGTATGGAGAAAATGAAGTTTTAGTGTTCATCAGCCCTCGAAGTTGAGCCTTGGGAGTCGGGATGCTCCAAAGTGCAAGAGCAACTGCGAGAGCTGAACATCTCTGCGTCGCGATGCGAAAGAGTGGGAGTCGCGATGCACCTAGGTCTAATGCTTAGTGTCGTGACGCTTCAAGGTCAGTGTCGCAACGCTTCCCTAGGCATTGAGCAATTTAAACCTTCAAATCAATCATAAACACTTCCATTTTTCTCCTATCATTTCAATACACCTTAAAATCAATTTTAAAATCAAAACCAACCACAACACATGTTATACAACTAAGATACATGTATTCTAAATACATATATACCTTTATCTAAATCAAAACACAATCCAATTTAGAACCCCACTATGAAATTTCTCATGAACAATTCTAGTTCACCCAAAAGTAGTCAAGTTATTCTAGAAATGTAGCCATATCTCTAAGTTTTAATCTAGAGTTCCAAACTTTTATTAATTGTTCCATGTACACATTAACATATTTGACCTAATAAACAAGCATATTGTATTTATACTTCCAAAGCATCCTAACACAATTTATTTGCCTTATTTCAACTTTAAGCTATGTAATCATGCATCCAATACATAATTCATCACTATATGTCTCACTAATGAAAAAATCACTATTGAAGAACATAGCTTAAGAGCATTTCAAACTTACATAGTAAGCTTGATGCAAAGATCCATTATCATTCTCTTTGTTGAAATGGTTGGAGAACTTCCAAGGTTTGCAAGCTTGACTCCAAAATCCAATCTTGATTCCAATGCTAGCAAGCTTCACTCTAAGATCAAATCTTGATTTCTCCTAGATGAAATATTTTAGAGACCTCACAAAGCTTCTCTAAACACTACTCTAACTTAGGCTAATTTCTCCAAGAATTGCTTGTATTTAGCTTTCTTTACCTTAATTAATGTAACACCCCGGTAATCTCGACTACATTATAGGAGGAATAACATATGATATAAATCATGCTCAACCACGTATATGCTCGTGAAATTACTTGGCGGATATTTAAAAAGTCATTTGCAGTTCCGATTCAGAATTCATTTTCTGTACTACTCCGAATAGCCCTTAGTATTTGGGCTATAACGCTTTCGTGCGATCTCTGATTTTTATAAACTTTAGTTCGTCAGAAATCTAAGGTCGAGACCTACAACTTTCATGTTGGATATTTTTCCGAATTTAAATCAGAAATAAGTCAAACATTGTTATTTCCATAACTGCTATAGTGGAATTCGAGAATAGCCTAGATCTTGGTGATGTGGCACAATCCTAGCCACACAATTCATTACAAAAATCAGCCATTTTGCCTATAAATAGAACACTATTCATCCATCCTTTCTAACCAAAAACGTGAGCAATTTGTGGAGGGTTCTCCTAATTTTCTTCTCATTTCTCAAGCAAACATTGAAAGTAACAAGTGATGATCATAAGCTCATTTCTCATGCAAAGTAAGTTCTTTATCCTCTTTCCCTCTTTTAATTTCATTTTAAGCTTGAAATTTGGTAGCCCCAAATTCACACCCTATATACCTTAGAGTTTGGATTTGTTCATTTTGTTGGGGTTTTAGCACGGGCGCGGCGGAAGCGCTGTTCGGGCGAATCGTAACTTTTAAAAAATTTAAAGTTGTCAAATAAATTATTCAATATCCATAATGAATAATTCATTCATATTTCACCTAAACATATTTATTCGATATCAAATAATGACATAAATAAGTTAGAAACACTGCGAAACTTTTACGAAAAATATTTTACCGTAAAATAGCATAAATGGCGTTTTTGTCAAAACCTACCAACCAATACACACGGGGGCTACCGAAGTCAGTTCCAATAGTACTTAGGCAGTTCTTAGGCTGCCCAAACAGTGACCAATTCACTGTTTGGATAGCGGACATCCGGTAAGCCCGAAACTCACCCAATAACGCCGTTTTTCACCGTTTTCGCATATTTCAAATCCGAAACAATTTCAGGAAATTGTTCCAGTACCCAAAACACATCAAATACATTTATACAACATACTTTTCATCACCAAAATCACAGAAATTCCAGATCTGATTTGGTAACCAAAATTATCATTTTTCATGCTTTAAATCCAATTTTCTCAACATTAATCATTTTAACACTAACACCAACCAAAGTCACCACAAATGAAGAACTCAAGAACAATTCTAGGAGTTACAAGAGTGGTCATAACACTCTAGAATGGCAAAAAATCATCAAATGATAAAATTGAACTAATATTACACTAATATTATTCAATTTAACATCACACATGTATTTAGCCTCCAAATTCATCCTCCAAGTCAAAAGCCCCAAAATCTAAGAAATGAAGAAACCCTAGAAATTTATAGATGCTCAAGAACAAGAAACAAGTTTTCTACTTTTAATATTATTGAAGATTACCTAATTATCTCCTAATTTCCTTAAACTTTCTTCTTGATTTCTTTACTTTCTTCCTTGTTTCTTCAAACATATTTTTGGGTGTTTCCATGCTTGAGAGGGTCGACCATGGCTTTCTCTTGAAAGAGAAAAAAAAATTTAACTTAAAAATTAGGCCAAAACCGACTATGAGGTGTATTTTAGTCATTTTAATCAAATTAAATAATAATAAGCTTTAAGTTAGCAAATCCAATTTATAAACTTTAAGTCTAAAAGAATCATGCCACATGTAACTAATAATAATCAAACATATTGCATAACAATTATGTAATATTGATATAATTTAATTATCTAGATATTTAACATTTAAACACCTAAATAATTAATTAATGCGATTATTATTATATATGTATTTTATTTACATTAAATAACAAATACATATATTAATGACATGTGTCAAAGTCTCATTTGACAATTAAATAATAAGTATCAAATCAAATCTTGTATCAAATACATATACACATTAATTTTTAATTGACCAAAATCCTCTAATGCATGTATTTTCATTTAACCGTTTAAACGATTCGAATTAACTCATTTGATTCGATAAAGTATTATGAATAATCTTTATTATTCATAACGCGTTACCCAAATGCTCAATGAGTACACTTCATATTGTAGGACTCTCTAAGTTTAGGTTTATCCGTCACATTATCAAATTTCGTGTACATAATTCACTCACTCGGAAATTATGACGACCACAGATAATCTCGCTAAACTATGCAAGTCGAGGTCATTGCATAAGTATAATCCGTCCGTCACAAGCTATCAATATTATACCGGGGATATAGATAAAAACGTCAAATCCCAAAGGTATAATATAGTCGACTTTCAAATTTATGATCTCTAAATAACACTCGAAACCCGCTTCCGAATTATACCACGGCCATGTGTTGGGGTTGGTGCTCACAGTGCCAATTCCCGGTTGTATTTCTTTATGAATACTTCTGTAAAACATTATTGTTTTGAATAATATATGCAATTTCTATAATATAATGTATCTTTTAATATGGTAAATACGTAATGACCTTAGAATGATCAGTCATGGTACTGTTGCAAAAGCGTCGCAACAGACATTGAGTAGTATCATGACGTTGTCATTCTCAGACTGTTCCTGGTCAAAGTTTACACTACTTGGTCAGTATAGTAAACCTGTTGAGACCGGTACATGTCATATATTGGAATATATGATTCCAATGGTTTCTCAATGAACCATAAGTCTTGGAGACTAGTATAGACGTGTAGGTGTTTATAGCGAATAAACATTGAACGACTCATCGAAGATTCTTAATGGATGGTGTTGGACAAAATGACCCATAGCGTCACACTATTTGCACAGATCATTGTGTTGTTGTAGCAAATTAACTATGTGACAAGGAAATTGCACTCTCATCATTTGTGATTAGATCACCATAGATAATAAATGAAGAGAGGTCCCTATGATTAGTACCTGGACTGAGAATGATATGAGACAGTATCAGTCCCCGAAGGTTTAATCATTAAATATCCCTAGCCGTAGTATTATCGAGACTGGACATCGATAATGCGGAATAGGCTAGTATTGCACTTGTGCGCGTTTGTGAGGGCACAACGGCATAGTTCTCATATATAAGTGTTGGATACTTATGCAAGTGCGATAGGAGGTCGTGTTTCACCGATGGTACGGGAAACAGCTTCGCTCTGGATAGACCCCTCGGAATCCCATTGGTATTATGACTATGTGTCTATGGGAGGCCGAAATCAAGGTAGGTGTGTATGGTCTTAACCTGAGACTTACATCGCTAATACTTACGATAATCGATAGACTTTGGTCTTGGTGGTAGGGGACTTTAAACGGGTTCTGTGTACACCACTTCTGGGTTTATCAGAGAGTCGTAGAGTATTGGGTGTGATGTCAAGATGGAAGTGTCACTTCAGTCATTTGGAGATGATGTCACGCAGGATACGGTACTAGTGCTCTTGAGTGTTGCGCAACCAATCGGGATATTGTGACCAGGTCATGTATATCCGATTATAGAGACTATGTTACCAGACATCCGACATGTGTTTCGGACGGGGCAGACACTTATCCAGCCCCAGCCCTAGCACGTGATTATCCGATACTGGGCCGATATACACAATACTACGGTATACTACGCTTGATACAGATCTATATATTCCTGTAAGAATATTTCTGGAGAATTGGGTAGGCATGGCGCTTTGCTAGAAGCCAACCTTGTCTTGTAAATCGATATAAACGTAGTACGAGGTACTTACGTGTTCGGATAGTCCGACGATCGTATTTACTGCCAACATATCCGGAGATCTCATGGGTCGCTTCCTGAAGATTCACCGATGATGTATGACTCGCACTTGATTAATCTGGGATTAATTAGAAGAGAGAGATAGAATTAATCTGGGATTAATTCGATGAGAGAGAAAATTAATCTGGGATTATTTGCGGAGATATTTTATCTGGGATAAAATATTAATTATAGAGAGAGAACGATTAATTTGGAATTAATCGATAAAATTAATATATTCGATATATTAATCGAAATTGGATTTCGACGCGGAATTAAAATTAGATTTTAATTCGGGCGAACGAATTAATTTAGAATTAATTCGTTAGCGACGTGAATTGTGAATTCGCTAGGCGTAATCATTTAATTACGACGCGACGGAAAATTCGTTAATTTAGAATTAGCGAACCCGAGCCCGAGAGTGATCGCGAGCGCATTCGCATTTCGAATTCGAGTGCGGCACGCAAGTCACATCAAGCGTCAAATCGTTAGTCGCGTCAATCGTCAAATCAATTGTCACTTTGAGTGATGTGACTTGACAACTTGTCACTTTAATAAAGTGAAGAGATGTGATGTGAATAGTGATGTGAAATGATTGAAAGCTTTTAAAAGGCTTGAGATGGAATATAACATTATTTTATTCCTTGCCTTTTTGGCTTTTGAATTAAAGTTGAGTATATATCTTATTTTATTTACTTGGTAAAAATAATAAGAGATATACAAAAGCTTTTTATTCTCTCTCCACCTAATGTACAGTACACGTAAAAAGGCTTGGAGCCAAAAACGTTTTATCTCCCTCTCTTTTCCCTCTCTTCTTCTCTTCCACTTCACGGCATGGTGCCGATTTTCTCCTCATTTTTTTTTGGTTAGACCGATTTTGAGAAGCAAATGAAGAAGGATGGTGCTAGCACACCTCTAGGAGGCATACATAGGTGATAGGGAAGCATCTTCTTGAGCAAGGAAGCTTGAAGCTTGGAGCTTCAATGGTGGTCTTCAATGGCCGAAAATGGTGGAGATCTACACGCCCAAAACCGCACAGCCCACTGTCAAAGGAAGCCATTGCCGAGCAATGGAGGGAGCCAAAAATCGCACCTTGTTCTTCAAACATCAAAACCGAAATTCAATGTGAGTTGATTCCGCCACCTCCTTTGATGTGTTCATATGTGATTTTTATGCATTGTTTGTGATCTTGTGGACTTGATTGAACTCCAACATTGGTATCTAGAGCCATTGATGCATGAAATCCGAAATTAGGGTTCTTGGCAAATTTGGGGCTTTTTGATTTTGGCTTGATTCTGACAAATTGATTGTGTAAGAATGCTTATATATGATCTAATTTGAGATATATGTAATCAATTTGACAAAAAAAAAATCATTGGATTGATTTTCCCCAATTTGCAAATTTTGGTCAAAACTTTAATTTGGGTAAACTCGATTTAGGCATGATTTGGTTGAATTGTTTGATGCATTATGCTTGAATGAGATTGAATTGAAGTTGTGCATGATCAATTTCAAGAAAATTGGATTAGATCAATTTTCCCCAATTCTTAGGTTGAATTTGAAACTTGAAATTGGGCAAAATGTGTTTAAGCATGTTTTAATTGAATTGGATGTTTAAGTATGCTTAGAACATGTTTAATTGAGATTGTGTGTGATCAATTTCATGAAATTGGATTGGATTCAATTTTCCCAAATTGGAGGCTTGGCCGAAAATTGGAAGAACCTAATGTCTTGGTAATTTTGTTTTGTTTGATCATTGGATGACTTAAAACAATTGGTTAATGTTGTTTTGAAGTTCAATTGGATTGAATTTTGATTTGGAACATTTTTCCCTTTTAAAGTGGCTTGGCCGATTTTAAAGAACATTGAATTCTTTGTGATTTTGTTGTGTTTAATTCATTGGATGAATTGAATTGATTTGGGAAATTATGATTGTGGACTCAATTGGATTGAAACCGAATCGAATTGAAAAAACCCCTAATTGCCGAGACTTGAAAGCATGTTAATTGGGCTTGATTTTGGAAATTGGGCTTGTTAGGTTGTAATTGGGCTTTTGGGCTTTGTTGTAACAAAGTTGGGTTTAGGCAAAATTGGTTGGATCCAATTAGGCCCAAAACCGAATCCAAAAGGTCCAATTATGACTTAATGGACCTTAATTATTTAATTGGGCCTAATGGGCCAAAATTAAATTAAAGGCTTATGGGGTAACTCCCGGATTGGATTTTGGTTGTTCGGTTTGACCCGAGTTGACCAAAAGTCCACGCCTGTAGAAATTAATTAAAAGCCCATTGGACTTTAATTAAATAAAACATTAGATGTTAATCGGGCTTTGAGACCCGTTGCGATTAAATTTGGAATTTAAGTCGTAAAGGTTCGTTAATAAAAGTGTAATATTTAATTTAGAATTAAATAATGAATTAGAATTAAATACGTATTAATTGATTTAATTATGTAATTTAATTTAATTCGTAGAAATTGTACTTTGAGTACGTGTTTGCAATACGAGTTTGACTCGAACAAAATCAAATCTTTGTTTGAAATTGGATGATCACTAATAATCAAGATTAATTAATTTGATTGATTGATTGATAACATGCTTGTATGAATACATGGTTATGATGTTTGAATAATGTATATCGGATGGATATTATTCGGGTTGGGCGATTTTGGAAATTGTAATAAATTTGATTTATTAAATTGGACCTGCGTGTCCAGCCTTATCTCCTATTTCTTTGTATTCTCTTCTCACCTATTCCCCTCCATGTAAAAGAGGTTTCTTTAGAAGTGTAGTGTAACGGGTAGAAATAATACAAGTGCTAGCGGGAGAGAGAAAGTGAGAGATTTGATCTAGGATCAATGTAAAATATCCATCCGCATATCATTATTATTTTATTTCATACTCGCTTTATTATGTGTTTAGAATGCATGCTTAAGGGTGTATGATGATGAGACCTTAACAAAGATAATTAAATTGGTAGCCAGTTTGCACGCGAAAAACCCTCGTTTTATATTAAGCAAATATCCTTCCATTGAATGATTCTTGTTCAAGATCCGAAGTTGGCATTGGTTTTTATTGACCAAAGTCAAGACCTTTGTCAATCAAGGATGTACTTGAATCATGAGAGTTTTGTTGCATATCGGTGTCTTGTCCAAATCGTGATTTTTATTGGCCAAAGTCAGGTCACTTTTTGTCCAATGACATTGATTACAAAACTTTCCTCGTCAATGGGTCCAGCTTAACTGGAATCATTAGGTTTGTTTTTGGCCAAAGCCAAGGCCTAGATGATTCAGAGGATAGGGTTAGGAAAATGTATTGGATACATTGACATTATACATATGTTTCGGACTTGGATGTCCACCTAACCGGATCTAGGAATTGGATGAGATCCAATTGATCTGTGAGATCTACCTAGTTAAATAGCATACAGCTTTTTATTGGCCAAAGTCAGGGTTGTGTGTTATTTAATAGGATCCTAGCCCACTAGGAAACACGGTTTCCCGAGTACTCCACAGAGGGTTAGAGACTCGACGAAAAATAGTGGGAGGCAAGTATTGAATTTGCAACATTCGTTCGAATACTCGCTAAACACGCTCATTTTATTTTATTTCGTCATTAGATTAAATATTAGTTAGACTAATATTTAAATTGTTGTTTTAATGAACAGTTGGACTGTATTATACTTGATTATATATAATTGGATTATATTAATCAATATATTTGAATTAATTAATTTCAGTTTACAGTTGATTTTATAATTGGATTATAGTAATCAATGTAATTGAGGTTAATTAATTTGGATTATATTTGATTATATAGTTGGACTATTATAATCATTATAATATATAAAGTACCACTAATCGTTGATTAAATAGTTGGACTATTGTAATCAAGATAAAATTGAAAAGTTGAATATTTAAAATATAATCTAGGATTAAAATATTTTAAATGATTTAATTTTCAAATTGGGAATAAATAATAGGTTACTTTATTTGATAAAATAACTTATTATACCTTAAGCCCAAAATTAAGCAAATAGTAGAGCATAAAATCTTTGGAAGATTTATGTGATGATGACTTTAATGCTTAATTAATATACTTATAATAAATCTATCTTGAGATTTAAAAGTATTAAAATTGCAATTAATAATTCTTGGAGAATTAATTGACTATTCTAGTGGAGAAAAGTCAAAGTTTGCAATTGGGCATGTAGCACAAGGTGCACATCGTTTCGATATTCCGAAACCCAAGGCTTGGCCAAAGGTTGTGAAATATTGAAAAGGATAATTGACATATCCCAAAGTGACTACCATTTGGATATGGAAACACGAAGGAATTAAAGAAAGGGCGAGGCTCTAACTTTATAATATTTGTCTTAGTATGTTCACAGCTAGTATTGAAATTAGATTTTAAATACTTAGTGTGGTACATAAAATATGTATTGATTCAGAATCTGCTTTGAGCAGGATACTGACTCAAGCTGAGATTCCTCTGCGAATCGGAAACGGGACGAAAGTCGCGCTGTTTCGACCGTAGATACCTAAGTTTAGGAACTAACCTGGGGTGTGTACTTAAATTAGGAACTGTTATAATGTAACTAGTTTGACTAGAGACATTATCTCTTTATCAGTGTTTAATCCGTTGCGGATAAAACCTTTATATTATAGAACACTGAGTGTTTTATTATATAAAGATGATACTGAGATAATACATTAGATGTAAATAACATAATTTATATTTTGAATATAAATAAAAATCTCAAACATATAAATGACAAATAAATAGCTCAAATTGATTTGATCAATAGAGACTTATTTATGGTATTGTTGTCTAGGACACAATTAAACGAGACATGTCAGTTAGACGGTGTGTCCGAACAAAAACCGAATTTTGTTGGACATGATAAGGTTTATCACGAGTCGCTCTGAGCTATCTTTTCCTTCAAACAGGATATGTATTAACAGTGCAAAACTTATTTAGAATAAGGTTCCATATTAATCTGTTTGACAGATATCATATAGGATGTGAACAGGAAAGAAACGAGGTTTCTCATTCCTGATAATTTGGGTATGCCAGGCATAAAGTTTGGATGATACCAAACTAAGAACCCAAATTGGATTAGTGCCAATATAGGTTATCCTAAGGGAAACCATAAGTATAGTACTTATAAATCCCACATGAGAACAATGTGATTGTTGCTCACCATGCGGTTTTCCTGAGAGGAATACCGATATGCAGTGGTCAGTGGGAGGATAGTGATACTCGATGAAAATCAGAGTAATACTATTCAAAGCACGAAGTCCTTATGGAACACAAACAATTCATCTATGATGAATCTGTACCATTAATCTTCAAATACACAAGAAATCGGGTAGATCGGATAGAGTCAGAAAACAACCTAGGGTATGGGTTTCTGATCTAACCTCATTAAGATGTCAATCTTATGAAGGTATATCCACCGACTACGTTTGAGGAAGTGATACGAGGTATCAACTCCCTATTATGGCAAAGTGCCATAAGTCCAAAATGGATTCCATGTTTAACAACTATTTTGGATACTAGTTGTTGTACCACAAAGCATTGTGCCTATTGGTACATTATACGTCTTCAAGGAAGACATACATGGATGGCAACATACCAACGTACAAAGCTAGGCTTTTGACGGAAAGGTATCGTTATCAACATTGTGTTAATAACGGTTCAACCTTTTACCTGTTGCCATGGTAAATCCATTTTGAAGATGCTTGTTGATAACTGTATATTTCATTTGTGAAATATGTCAGTTATAAATCAAAATCGCTTTCCTGAAAAGGAAAACTTTTGGAGAATGTTTACAACATTCTGACGATTTTGTATAACCGACAAACAAGGTTTGCGGATTATTCAATCCATGTTTGGATTGAAGCAAGCATAGGGTTCTTGGAACTGACGTTTTGAAATAATCATAATAGTTTATGATTTGACTCAAAACGAAATAATTCTTGTGTATATAAGAAGGTTAGTGGGAGAGGGCACTGACAATGAAATTCCCATAAAACAATTGTCGAAAGCTTGGCTTTCATAGAAATTCTCCGTAGAATTCTGGGGAGTAACAACCTTTATTCAAGGAATAAAGATCTACTGGGCTAGATTTGGAGTTGGTAACACTCTCTGAGAAATGTACATTTAAAATGTACTTATATTGGTGTCTCATACGCTTCGAGCATATGGAGTCACAATCGGGTCAATCCAAGTGATAGTCACTGGATTGAAGATCAAGGACATCTGTTAGTATCTTAGAGAACTAAAGATGTTGTCTTAAACTATGGAGATGGAGAACTTGAAGTGACTGGGATCACTGCTGCAAGTTTCCAAACCGGTAAATACTGCGGTACTATAAAGATTGAACACTGGGACAGTAAGCTGGAAATCTTCCGAGCAAGATAACTGTTGCCGAATTAACAACAAATGCGGATTATTGCTGCAAGCTGAGGCAGCAATAGAAGCCATTTGGATCGATAATAAATCTAATTAGATTAGATATAGTTCTGTTAGCAGCTGAGCTAGGCGTCAGCACAGGCTAAAGAATTAAAGGTCTCATCGACGATCCAGATATATACTTCTATATCATCTGATTCGTTCGGATCATACATCGTGGCGATGTGATGATCGTGTAAATCGCGTCAAACGATAATCAGACAAATTCGCTGATGAATACTTCTGTAAAACATTATTGTTTTGAATAATATATGCAATTTCTATAATATAATGTATCTTTTAATATGGTAAATACGTAATGACCTTAGAATGATCAGTCATGGTACTGTTGCAAAAGCGTCGCAACAGAACATTGAGTAGTATCATGACGTTGTCATTCTCAGACTGTTCCTGGTCAAAGTTACACTACTTG
The DNA here is from genome assembly GCA_019454045.1 of Zanthoxylum bungeanum. Classification (NCBI taxonomy): domain Eukaryota; kingdom Viridiplantae; phylum Streptophyta; class Magnoliopsida; order Sapindales; family Rutaceae; genus Zanthoxylum; species Zanthoxylum bungeanum. The sequence goes on along the minus strand of SKCR01046848.1, from coordinate 68,058 downwards.
GTCAGTATAGTAAACCTGTTGAGACCGGTACATGTCATATATTGGAATATATGATTCCAATGTTTCTCAATGAACCATAAGTCTTGGAGACTAGTATAGACGTGTAGGTGTTTATAGCGAATAAACATTGAACGACTCATCGAAGATTCTTAATGGATGGTGTTGGACAAAATGACCCATAGCGTCACTATTTGCACAGATCATTGTGTTGTTGTAGCAAATTAACTATGTGACAAGGAAATTGCACTCTCATCATTTGTGATTAGATCACCATAGATATATAAATGAAGAGAGGTCCCTATGATTAGTACCTGGACTGAGAATGATATGAGACAGTATCAGTCCCCGAAGGTTTAATCATTAAATATCCCTAGCCGTAGTATTATCGAGACTGGACATCGATAATGCGGAATAGGCTAGTATTGCACTTGTGCGCGTTGTGAGGGCACAACGGCATAGTTCTCATATATATAAGTGTTGGATACTTATGCAAGTGCGATAGGAGGTCGTGTTTCACCGATGGTACGGGAAACAGCTTCGCTCTGGATAGACCCCTCGGAATCCCATTGGTATTATGACTATGTGTCTATGGGAGGCCGAAATCAAGGTAGGTGTGTATGGTCTTAACCTGAGACTTACATCGCTAATACTTACGATAATCGATAGACTTTGGTCTTGGTGGTAGGGGACTTTAAACGGGTTCTGTGTACACCACTTCTGGGTTTATCAGAGAGTCGTAGAGTATTGGGTGTGATGTCAAGATGGAAGTGTCACTTCAGTCATTTGGAGATGATGTCACGCAGGATACGGTACTAGTGCTCTTGAGTGTTGCGCAACCAATCGGGATATTGTGACCAGGTCATGTATATCGATTATAGAGACTATGTTACCAGACATCCGACATGTGTTTCGGACGGGGCAGACACTTATCCAGCCCCAGCCCTAGCACGTGATTATCCGATACTGGGCCGATATACACAATACTACGGTATACTACGCTTGATACAGATCTATATATTCCTGTAAGAATATTTCTGGAGAATTGGGTAGGCATGGCGCTTTGCTAGAAGCCAACCTTGTCTTGTAAATCGATATAAACGTAGTACGAGGTACTTACGTGTTCGGATAGTCCGACGATCGTATTTACTGCCAACATATCCGGAGATCTCATGGGTCGCTTCCTGAAGATTCACCGATGATGTATGACTCGCACTTTGATTAATCTGGGATTAATTAGAAGAGAGAGATAGAATTAATCTGGGATTAATTCGATGAGAGAGAAAATTAATCTGGGATTATTTGCGGAGATATTATCTGGGATAAAATATTAATTATAGAGAGAGAACGATTAATTTGGAATTAATCGATAAAATTAATATATTCGATATATTAATCGAAATTGGATTTCGACGCGGAATTAAAATTAGATTTTAATTCGGGCGAACGAATTAATTTAGAATTAATTCGTTAGCGACGTGAATTGTGAATTCGCTAGGCGTAATCATTTAATTACGACGCGACGGAAAATTCGTTAATTTAGAATTAGCGAACCCGAGCCCGAGAGTGATCGCGAGCGCATTCGCATTTCGAATTCGAGTGCGGCACGCAAGTCACATCAAGCGTCAAATCGTTAGTCGCGTCAATCGTCAAATCAATTGTCACTTTGAGTGATGTGACTTGACAACTTGTCACTTTAATAAAGTGAAGAGATGTGATGTGAATAGTGATGTGAAATGATGAAAGCTTTTAAAAGGCTTGAGATGGAATATAACATTATTTTATTCCTTGCCTTTTTGGCTTTTGAATTAAAGTTGAGTATATATCTTATTTTATTTACTTGGTAAAATATTAATAAGAGATATATACAAAAGCTTTTTATCTCTCTCCACCTAATGTACAGTACACGTAAAAAGGCTTGGAGCCAAAAACGTTTTATCTCCCTCTCTTTTCCCTCTTCTTCTTCTCTTCCACTTCACGGCATGGTGCCGATTTTCTCCTCATTTTTTTTTGGTTAGACCGATTTTGAGAAGCAAATGAAGAAGGATGGTGCTAGCACACACTCTAGGAGGCATACATAGGTGATAGGGAAGCATCTTCTTGAGCAAGGAAGCTTGAAGCTTGGAGCTTCAATGGTGGTCTTCAATGGCCGAAAATGGTGGAGATCTACACGCCCAAAACCGCACAGCCCACTGTCAAAGGAAGCCATTGCCGAGCTCAATGGAGGGAGCCAAAAATCGCACCTTGTTCTTCAAACATCAAAACCGAAATTCAATGTGAGTTGATTCCGCCACCTCCTTTGATGTGTTCATATGTGATTTTTATGCATTGTTTGTGATCTTGTGGACTTGATTGAACTCCAACAGATGGTACACCAACATCAATAAGAATCTTGTCGGGTTGAGTAGCACTTGTGATTCTTAGACTTGAGATGCCACTGTGGGCACATGAGACATCTTCTACACTTAGAAGGCAGTCACGTCACCAATCTATTAAGATTAGACCTCCGCCTGTTCGTTGGGTGTAGATAGATCCTCAGGGTGTCCTGTGCGTATCAAGATAGGATCTGTCAATTCTGTGTATCAGAGCATAGGTAGTCCATATGATTAGCAATCAGATAAAACCATGGGCCCGTGGTACAGTTTAGAAGCCAGTTCTAAACATTCTTTTTGAGATTGCTAATAGAATAGTCGACTGGATAATCCCCATTGAGATTTGACGTTTACATCTATATCTCTGGGATATATCCGGATACCTGTGACGGAGGAATTATACATTTGACATGACCTCGACATGTATGATTCAGTGAGTTTATCTGTGATCGTCATAATTTACGGGTGGATAAATTATGGACACGAAATTGGATTTCGTGACGGATATGCCTGAATCTAGAGAGTCTCAATAATGAAATATACTCGTAGAGCACTAGAGCAACATTTATAAATAATATTGATTATTTATAAAGTCGTTTAAAGGTTAAACGCAAAATACATGTTTAGGGACCCGATAATCATTTCCTTAATTTTTGTGTATTTACATTTAATACTTGATTAATTTAAATACACATTAATTAATAGTCAAATTGAGATATTTTACTAATATCATAAATGTATATATGTATTTAATATTTAATGTAAATATAATACATATATTTAATATATTTGTATTTAATTAATTAATTAATTATTTAATTGTTAAATTATTAAATTAATTAAAATATAAATATCTTAAGATTTAGATATTTGTTTTAATGGCTAAGTTGCCATTGTTGACTTTGTTGGAAATATCTTTAAAGTGTAATGATATTTTAACAAGTTGGCAACTTGAAATTGAAATGAAATTAAAACAATTTGTTTGCTAATTTCCTTAGCCAAATTCGGCCAAGGTGAATTTTGTAGCAAGTATATATTGTTTTGTTTTTCATTTGGTAAATAACCTAATACACTTTACACAAAACTCCATTGAAGAAAACAAAGGAAGCTTGAGAGAAAGTTGAAAGAAAACAAAGAAAACTTGGAATTTTAGTAAGTTTCTTCAACTTACTATTAGAGAGGAAAATGTTCCTTGTGTTCTAAGCTTCATACTATGATGTTCTCATGTTATTATTTTCTTTATTCTTTGTGTTTTTGTTGAATGGATGTTTGATGAAAGTGTTGAGCATGTATAAAGTTGAAAGAATGTAACTAGTGTAGTTATAAGCATTCTTTTCATGGTTTTAGAACTTTGTTGCTAATCTAGAGTTGTTGACCCACTCTTAAATGACCTAGATTTGATCTATAGTAATTTCATTGTGTTGAGACTTGAATTGGATGGAAGAAACATGATTGAAGTAATTGATTTAACCAATTTGGTCTAATTTGTCCAATTTGAAGAAATTGAAAAATTAGGGTTTAAGACCACTTCCAAATTGGGGATTTTCATTTATGTTGTGTATTTGGATGTGTATATGATACATATGAAATATTATGTTGATTGGATTTCATCTTGATGTTTTTTGAACCATGGAAGTGCAAAATGCACATTAGTCACCCCTAATGAGGCTCTCGGCCTTGGGCAAATATTTTTGGGTTTTTGGTTGCAATTTGTGTTTTGACATTTGTGACATGTTAAATTCATATTAGTAATGATTAAGAATCATCCAAAATTGATTTGAACAATTTCGGACTAAAATGAACAAAATACAAAGTGTAAGGGCAATTCGGTAAATTCACATAAATTTGATTTATTGAATTTTATTTCATAATTTAATTATTGGGTAATTAAATAAATATGTTTATTTAATTAATCCGAGAAAAAGTTTTGAAATCGAAAAATTTGATTTTCCACTGTTTCCGCTGCGTTACCGGATATCCGCAATAAAACCCCTACACCATGGATTTACTAGATCGCAAATACTTACATGATAACTATGCCCTATACACAGGACTGACGGATTCTATCTGATACTCACAGGATATCCTGAGCATCAGTCCACACCCAACGAACATACGGAGGTCTGATCTAAATAGATCGGTGACGTGTCTGCCATCAAAGTGTGGATGATGTACATATATCCACAGTGGTATCTCAAGTCGAAGGACCACTATGTTACTCGACTCGAGAAGATTCATATTGACGCTGGTGTACCATCTATTAGGAAATCTTCGGTGAGTTGTTCAGTATTTATCAAATAAATACCTACACATCTATACGAGTCTCCCAAGACTCATAGTTCATTGGGATAAACCATCGGACCAAGTCTCGATATACGATATGTAATGGTCTTAGCGGATTTTACTAACCGACCCGTGTTAGTAAATCTTGACCAGGAACTTTATTTGAGAGTATACAACTTATAGTGATGATTCCCAATGTCAATTACAAACTACAATGTAACTGCGCACTACGTTGTAAATCCTGTGGTTTTTTGTCTATTATATATGTATCACTAAATCAGCTTTAGTTTCAATCTAATTGTAATTAGATCAAATACGTGTATAAAAACAAGAGGTGCAACCATTAAGTAAGTAATATTATGAAAAATGAATTATTTGTATTCATGAATCAGACATAAATTCGATTTGGATTGGCACTCAAAGCACCAACCCTAACAATTTCTCCCACTTGCTCTAGTGCCAATCCACGGTATCATATACACATCTCAATGTGTATCATATACTTATGGCCCTCAAGAGTTCACCTAGCACTCAAGAGGTAGGCAATAACAAGTAGGTCCGCTATAACATATTGATTTTGTCCAACATTCCCAATCGTTTCCCTTAGCTAGCATCATTCATATTTCGTAGAACCTAAGTTATACATCAATATGACTCAAATGCGATATAAACTCTGTGCTACAGCTACTGAGTTGTCTATATATTTAGGGATCAAATCTAAAATACTACACAGACAACCGTAAGCACAACACTGATATCAAAACTTCTAATCTATAAGGTCACTATGCAACTTCATAAGTTACAACTAATTCCACTAACTAGGTAAAATCATCAGTGACACTCTCACTACATCTTTTCTGACTCTATATGATGTAGATTGTTTAAAGTCATAATTAGACTCAAAATTAATCTAAACCTAATGGTTGTAGACTATATTCTCCATGAATAAGAAACTCGTTCTTAATATCTCCGAGATAACAAAGAACTTGTTTCAAGACCCATCATATGGTCTACAGGGTATCTAAAATAGCTCGTAATAATTATGATTAAATTGATATCTTTAATCGCACATAATATAGTATTCATTATGCCAACATCCTATGATACATAAGAATGACTAGACATTCTAATCAATTTCTCTTTCGACAAAAGGAATCATCCTTTATGAAAGATGAATACTATATACAAGAGACACACTACTTGTCAAACAGTTATACTAACTGTCACATAGATAGTCTAACTATGTCCTTTATTAGATCATATCTAATGCGCGACTAATGAGAGTATCTCACAAGTCTCTTAGTATTATATCATATATGAAACTTTATATCAAATATAACAGAGACTACTCTCACTGCTTTCACGGAGAAAAGAAGACTTAGGTAAAACTTTTACCTTATAAACATCTCATTATTACATTAATAATGATAATGTCGTTAGGATATATAACATTAGAAAGAAATTTGTACGCTCCCACTAACCCTGCTATCATATGTGTATTCTTTATGCTTTGATAAAATCAGACAATCTGTCTGTTATCAAAATTAGAAAACACAGATTTCTGGAAAGCTTATCTGAATCTACAATAGGCTCTATAAGCTAGTATATCAAACTGTGATCTTAGCAGAATATAAACTCCAGGGAAATTCTAGAATAAACTCTTCAAACAAAGAAACCACAATGGATCTCTTATTCGAAGAAACCATTCAGGAACGCCACTTTGGATTCTTTAGCCAAAATACATTGTTTAATATCAACATTAACCAACATATCTTTAATTATTCAATTAGTGTGACTAGAGACAAGTTTTCTTAGAATCTATAATAGATTGCTGAGTATAACTTTTCTCACAATCATATTATAAAGGTCAAACCTTCAATAAGCTCAATTTGCTTTTGCTGCGTAAATAATGTGCACATTTTATGAACGACTCTTAATGAAAGCTCAATCAAGTTCCAAACTTGATTGTAGTAAGCTATGAACAATCTTAGATCTATGGTTTAATGCTAACTTTCGAAATCGATATCAAATATCACTCCAACTACAAGTTATAGGATAATTTTCTTCGATAAGAAAACAACAGAACTATTAAGTATCAAATACTTCGCAAATGATTCAGACATCCTATTGGACTTATATGGAAGCTAAGGGTCTTTTCATCTTATTAATTATGTAGTTCCATTTAAAGTTTATCACTCTCATATTTGACTTCACTAAGTCAAGTCTTTTCTACATTGGTCAACTTCCGATATTACACACTAAGTAATAAAATAATTTTATTACTCGGGATCGTAGAAAAGATATTCTATCAAATAGAATACAATATTATATGGAATATAATATAATATTCTATCAAATAGAATAAATGATAAACTTTTACTTGTACCTCCGAGGCGCAAGTAATTTCAACTATATAATTATTATACAAAAGAAAGATTCAAATCTTAAACTTTTAAGAATCGAATTTTCTACTTGTACATATCATATACGTAACTGTAGAAACTAATGGAACATTAATTAAAAGGATGAATTAGTGTTACTGGAGCATAACACCCCAAGAGTATTAAAAATAATTCGGTAACGCTCAATATCAAACAAATCAAGTCGTTTAGGATTCGATTCCTCCTACTAACCAATTCTATCATGAAGGAATCCTAGAAGAATAATATTGAGTAAGTATCATATTCAATAAATAACCTTAGACAAATTGCCATAAATTCATATGTTTGATCATATCAAACATCTTTGAACTAATCAAAGAATCATGATGAATTTTAAAGATACAATTTTCAAAAACTCCAGATCGAAAATCTTTGAACCAGTCAAAATATTCGATCCACGTTTCATTAGAACAGATTGAAAATTCTCGAACCTTTCAAGACGTTTAATATGTGTTCTTTCAGAAATGCGTAACTAAGTAATGACAACTAATTTAAGCAAGTTACGAAGTAAAGAAAACTACTCAAGGTAATTTATAATTCATAAAACTACATACATCCAATGTATTAGTTTAATAAATCTTGTAGTCTAATGACAATCATTGGTGAAATGAAATTTAATCACTTCCCAAATACAATATTCATTAAATAGATAAGGATATATGATACCATCATTTATCATACAAAATAAACATCTAATGTTTAAGTGATAAAATCTCATAAAGCATTGTTCTAAGTTATTTACTTAACCGAATATTTTTGATTTTGTCCGCTATAACATATTGATTTTGTCCAACATTCCCAATCGTTTCCCTTAGCTAGCATCATTCATATTTCGTAGAACCTAAGTTATACATCAATATGACTCAAATGCGATATAAACTCTGTGCTACAGCTACTGAGTTGTCTATATTTAGGGATCAAATCTAAAATACTACACAGACAACCGTAAGCACAACACTGATATCAAAACTTCTAATCTATAAGGTCACTATGCAACTTCATAAGTTACAACTAATTCCACTAACTAGGTAAAATCATCAGTGACACTCTCACTACATCTTTTCTGACTCTATATGATGTAGATTGTTTAAAGTCATAATTAGACTCAAAATTAATCTAAACCTAATGGTTGTAGACTATATTCTCCATGAATAAGAAACTCGTTCTTAATATCTCCGAGATAACAAAGAACTTGTTTCAAGACCCATCATATGGTCTACAGGGTATCTAAAATAGCTCGTAATAATTATGATTAAATTGATATCTTTAATCGCACATAATATAGTATTCATTATGCCAACATCCTATGATACATAAGAATGACTAGACATTCTAATCAATTTCTCTTTCGACAAAAGGAATCATCCTTTATGAAAGATGAATACTATATACAAGAGACACACTACTTGTCAAACAGTTATACTAACTGTCACATAGATAGTCTAACTATGTCCTTTATTAGATCATATCTAATGCGCGACTAATGAGAGTATCTCACAAGTCTCTTAGTATTATATCATATATGAAACTTTATATCAAATATAACAGAGACTACTCTCACTGCTTTCACGGAGAAAAGAAGACTTAGGTAAACCTTTTACCTTATAAACATCTCATTATTACATTAATAATGATAATGTCGTTAGGATATATAACATTAGAAAGAAATTTGTACGCTCCCACTAACCCTGCTGTCATATGTGTATTCTTTATGCTTTGATAAAATCAGACAATCTGTCTGTTATCAAAATTAGAAAACACAGATTTCTGGAAAGCTTATCTGAATCTACAATAGGCTCTATAAGCTAGTATATCAAACTGTGATCTTAGCAGAATATAAACTCCAGGGAAATTCTAGAATAAACTCTTCAAACAAAGAAACCACAATGGATCTCTTATTCGAAGAAACCATTCAGGAACGCCACTTTGGATTCTTTAGCCAAAATACATTGTTTAATATCAACATTAACCAACATATCTTTAATTATTCAATTAGTGTGACTAGAGACAAGTTTTCTTAGAATCTATAATAGATTGCTGAGTATAACTTTTCTCACAATCATATTATAAAGGTCAAACCTTCAATAAGCTCAATTTGCTTTTGCTGCGTAAATAATTTGCACATTTTATGAACGACTCTTAATGAAAGCTCAATCAAGTTCCAAACTTGATTGTAGTAAGCTATGAACAATCTTAGATCTATGGTTTAATGCTAACTTTCGAAATCGATATCAAATATCACTCTAACTACAAGTTATAGGATAATTTTCTTCGATAAGAAAACAACAGAACTATTAAGTATCAAATACTTCGCAAATGATTCAGACATCCTATTGGACTTATATGGAAGCTAAGGGTCTTTTCATCTTATTAATTATGTAGTTCCATTTAAAGTTTATCACTCTCATATTTGACTTCACTAAGTCAAGTCTTTTCTACATTGGTCAACTTCCGATATTACACACTAAGTAATAAAATAATTTTATTACTCGGGATCGTAGAAAAGATATTCTATCAAATAGAATACAATATTATATGGAATATAATATAATATTCTATCAAATAGAATAAATGATAAACTTTTACTTGTACCTCCGAGGCGCAAGTAATTTCAACTATATAATTATTATACAAAAGAAAGATTCAAATCTTAAACTCTTAAGAATCAAATTTTCTACTTGTACATATCATATACGTAACTGTAGAAACTAATGGAACATTAATTAAAAGGATGAATTAGTGTTACTGGAGCATAACACCTCAAGAGTATTAAAAATAATTCGGTAACGCTCAATATCAAACAAATCAAGTCGTATAGGATTCGATTCCTCCTACTAACCAATTCTATCATGAAGGAATCCTAGAAGAATAATATTGAGTAAGAAATTCATATGTTTGATCATATCAAACATCTTTGAACTAATCAAAGAATCATGATGAATTTTAAAGATACAATTTTCAAAAACTCCAGATCGAAAATCTTTGAACCAGTCAAAATATTCGATCCACGTTTCATTAGAACAGATTGAAAATTCTCGAACCTTTCAAGACGTTTAATATGTGTTCTTTCAGAAATGCGTAACTAAGTAATGACAACTAATTAAGCAAGTTACGAAGTAAAGAAAACTACTCAAGGTAATTTATAATTCATAAAACTACATACATCCAATGTATTAGTTTAATAAATCTTGTAGTCTAATGACAATCATTGGTGAAATGAAATTTAATCACTTCCCAAATATAATATTCATTAAATAGATAAGGATATATGATACCATCCTTTATCATACAAAATAAACATCTAATGTTTAAGTGATAAAATCTCATAAAGCATTGTTCTAAGTTATTTACTTAACCGAATATTTTTCTTAATGTTTATCTCTTCATCAATGACACTACTAGTTGTATTAAAATATGTAACAACTGTTTATAAAGAACAAGTAACTATCCAATAGTTGCAAGTTCTGATATCAAATATCAAAATAATCACTAAACATTATTTCAAATAACTAGACAAGAGATATAGTATCCAATACCTATAGTTGTCGTGTTGTGAAAATCGATATTCTCTACAGATAACTATACGCATCTCATTTATTTAGCTTTATTTTTTGCTTTCAACCATTCACAACAATTGTAAATAATTGATCAGCAAATTATGTTAGACATATGACCTCTAAAGGTCACCAAAGCCAAGAAATGTCATTATAAGATAAATAAATACCTAATGAGGTTTTTTTAATGCCAGTCAAGAATCTCAAGACATGATCTAATTCACGTCAATTCTTTCTACACAAGAAACTATTCTCTCTAGACAATTATATCTTAAAACGAATATATTTTAGATTACCCATCTTGATTTTCCAAGTAAATTGGAATAATAGGTCATGATGCTTTAGACTAATATAATTATATCCATGTCTATTGATATCAAGAACCTAATCTAGTAATCTGCAACCATAAGTGAGGTCAGAAAACATATATATAAAATATGTATGCAATGGATTAGAAGTTTAATTCTATATACATAATAGAATAAAGGAAACATAAGCGGCATTTTTCATAATATTACACACTGCCTTGGTTATGGATTTTTTGTTAGACAATTATGACCCATAGCGTCACTATTTGTAAAAGATATTGTGGTTTTTGTCCAAATTAATTATGTAGCAATGAAATTGCATTTTATCATTTTGTAATTTGATTACTTAAATATATAAATGATAAAAGTCCCTATGATTAGTTCCGAATTATAAGATATGAGACAATATCAATCCATAAAGGTTTAATCATTAAATATCCATAGTCGTAGTATTATCGAGACTGGACATCGATAATGCGGAATAGACTAGTATCGCACTTGTGCGTGTTATGGAAGCGTAACGACATAGTTCTCATATATTTAAGTATTGGATACTTATGCAAGTGTGATAGGAGGTTGTGTTTACCGATGGTACGGAAACAGATTCACTCTGGATAGACCCCGCGGAATCCCATTGGTAGTATGACTATGTGTCTATAGGAGTCTGCATCAGGGTAAGTGTGTTTGGTCTTAACCTAAGACTTGCATCGCTAGTACTTGCGACAATCAATATGCTTTGGTTTTGGTCGTCTAGGACTTTAACAGGTTCTGTGTACGCCTCTTCTGGGTTTATTGAGAATCGTAGTGTATTGGGTGTGATGTCAAGATGGAAGTATCACTTCAGTTATATGGAGATGATGATCACGCAGGGATACAGAACTAGTACTCTAAATGGTTGCAACCATCAGGATAATATGACATGGTCATGATTATCCGATTAAAGAGACTAGTTGCTTGTAATCCGATATATGCTTCGTACGGGGCATACACTATTCCAGCCCCAGGCCTTGCATGTGACATCTAATACTGGATCGCAATACGCAATACTACGTATACTACGCCTGACATAGATTATATATTCCATCAAGAATATTTCTGGAGAATTGGGTAGGCACGGTGCTTTGCTAGAAGCCAACCATGTCTCGTAAATCGGTAAAAACGTAGTACGAGGTACGTATGTGTTCGGATAATCCGACGATCGGATTTACTGCCAACATATCCAGGGATCTCTTCAGTCGCTTCCCGAAGATTCACCGATGACGTATGATTCGAGCATAATTAATCTGGGATTAATTACGGAGATATTTTATCTAGGATAAAATACTATTTGAAGAGAGAGAACGATTAATTTGGAATTAATCGATAAAATAATATATTCGATATATTAAACGAAATTAGATTTCGACGAGGAATTAAAATTAGATTTTAATTCAGGAAAACGAGTTAATTTAGAATTAATTCGCTAGCGATGTGAATAGTGATTTTGCTTGGCATGATTATTTAATTAAATTTGATTTAATTACGTCGCAACGGAAAAGTTCGTTAATTCGGAATTAGCGAACCCGAGCCCGAGAGTGTTTGGGGGCCCACTCGTATTTTGAATCAAGTGGGGCCCACAAGTCACATCATGTCACATCACTTGTCAACCTTTTACCTTTTTGGTGATGGTTTTAGGTGATGGAATGATGGTGGAGTGCTTAACACTCAAACTTGATGGCTTGTGTAAGACTTTTACCAAAACTTTTTTAAATCATTTTATTTGATTTTTGAAATCAAATTTAACAAGTCAACACACATCTCATCTCTCTATTCACGCCATTTTCAAGCAAATAAACTCTTTCCATTTTTCTTCATTTCCGTGAGTTGCAAAGAGGATTAAGAAGATTTGCTGCAAATCATCTAAGGCTAGCACAAACAAGGAATCATACAAAGGTGATAGGGAAACCAATCTAAGAGCTTGGAATCCTCTCAAAGCTTGGAGCTTCTTCATCTTCGACAAATTGGGACCTTGGCCGAAATCTTGGAAGGCTTCTACAAGGAGAAATTTTTTGTTGTCAACACTTCCATAATCCACTCATTGTAAATATAATTCTGCCATACTTCTTTATTGTATTCACATGTTTTTTATGCATGAATGATCTTGGGACAACTTTAAAAACCAACAATGGTATCATGGAGCCTAATTTGAGCATGAAAATGATTAGGGTAAAATTTGGGTAAAATTGATTTGAGCATGATTTGATTAAATTGATTGATTGAGTATGTTTGTATGATGATGACTTGGAGTTATATATAATCAATTTTATTAAAAGTTGATTGGATCAATTTTTGGCCCAAATCTTGGCTTGGCCGAATATGATTGTTGCCCTAACTCATGGTATTTTTTGTTCTTTTGATCATTGGATGAGTTTAAAGACTTGGGAAATGTTGATTTGTAATTCAATCGGATTGAAAAAGAAATCGGATATTAAAACCCACCAATGACGTGAGTGATATAGCATGGAATGAGATGATTTTTTGAATTAATAATGTTGGACATGTGTTGATGATGATAAGCATGATTAATAGATTAGATTAGTATTTTGGAAATGTTAATTTAAAAGATTAATCATGGCTAAACACTTTGATTTATTAAATTATGAATTTTGAAAAATTAGAATTTAATAAATTGGGCTTAATTTAGAATTAGGCTTTAAATGTTGTATTTGGGCCTAATGGGCTTGGTTGGGCCAAGTTGGTTTAGGTCAATTGGATTGGATCCAAATTGGGCCTAAATCATTCCTTTAAGTCCAAATATGACAAATGGGCCTTTTATGTTTAATTGGGCCTTATAGGCCGAAATTGGTTTCTTGGCAAATAGGGTGATTCCTTAATTGGGCTTTGGTATTTGGGTTTGACCCATATTGACCAAAGTCCATGCCTTAAGAAATTAATTGAAAGCCCATTGGACTTTAATTAAACTACATTGGATGTTTATTAGGCTTTGAGACCCATTTAGATTAGATTTGGAATCTAAGTCGTAAAGGCACATTAAAAAAGTGTATTTATTTAATTTAGAATTAAATATGGAATTAGTATTGAATATGAATTAAATTAGATTTAAATTGTAGTTCGATATAATTCAAGAATTCGTACTTTGAGTACTTATTCTGAAACTAGTTGGACTCGCGCAAAATCAAATCGTTGTTTGAACATTGGATATTCATTTTATTCAAGATTAATTAATTGGATTAGATTGATTGAATAACATGCTTTTTGTGAATACATGGATGTGTTGAATGAATAACGTATATCGGATGGATATTAGAAGGGAAGGGCAATTTTGGAAATTGTTGTAAATTTAGAATTTATTAAATTGGACCTGCGTGTCCAGCCTTATCTCTATTGATTCTTTGTAATTCTCTTCTCACCTAATTCCCCTCAATGTTAATGAGGTTTCTTTCATTGTATTATGTAATTGGGTAGAAGTAAGAATAGTGCTAGCCGGGGAGAGGAAAGGGAGTGATTTGTTCTAGGAACAATCTGTGAGATATCCATCCGCATATCGCATATGCTTAAGGGTTTATGATGAGACCTAACAAAGATAATAAATTGGTTGCCAATTTACGCGAAAAACCCTCAACAAAATATTAAGCGTTTTCCTTCCATTGAGTGATTCTTACTCATGATCCAAGATTGGCACTGGTTTGTTGGCCAAAGTCAAGACCTTTGTCCATCGCGGATGTGTTTGAATCATGAAGGCTTTGTTCCATATCGTGTGTCTTGTCCAAGTTGTGATTTGTTGTCCAAAGTCAAGATCACTTCTTGTCCATCGACATCGATTACGAAGCTTTCCAAAGTCAATGGGTCCCGCTTAACTGGAATCATTAAGCTTGTTGTGCCAAAGCCAAGGCTTAGTTGATTCAGAGGAAAAAGGTTAGGAAACTATATTGGATATATTGGCATATATATTATATATATGTTTCGGACTTGGAGGTCCACCTACCGGATCTAGGAATTGGATGATATCCAATTGATCTTAGAGATCTACCTAGTTAAATATCATACAGCTTGTTGGCCAAAGTCAAGGTTGTGTGTTATTTAACGGGATCCTAGCCCACTAGGAAACTAGGTTTCCCGAGTATTCAACAAAGGGTTAGAGGCTCATCGAAAAATAGTGGGAGGCTAGTATTGAATTTGTAATTTCGTTCAAATACTTAGCTTTACGCGCTTTCAAATTATTTCCTCAATTATTTTATTAGTTTGACTAATATATTATTATTTTTCTTGTAACAGTTAGACTGTACCCATACATCGTTAATCGAATAGTTGGACTATTGCAGTTAAGATGATATGAAAGTTAAGCATTAGAGATATTGTCATGGGCGACAATGTCTTTGATGGCACAAACTTTCAAGACTGGGATATGAATCTCAGAATTGTTCTGGGATCCGAGAAGTTACTCTACAATATAGAGCGACCTCTTGGGCCTAAGCCCTGACCTGATCAGTTGCTTGAGCTAGAGCTTTGGAAGACTCATAGCGATGATAATGTGACTGCTCATTCGGTAATGCTTGCCGCTATGAATCTGCAATTCCGTTGTCAAAACAAGGGGTTGGATCCCTATGAGATGATGGTGAAGTTGCACGATCTCCACCGATCTAATCTTAGATCGTAAAGATATGAGTTGCAGAAGAAGCTTTTCCGCGCTCGCATGTCAGAGGGTACATCTGTTGAGCACCATGTCTCACAGATGATTGCTGATATTGAGCAGCTCGGACAGATGGGCATAGTCTTCGAGGCTGAGACTTCAGTAGATTTGATCCTACAGTCTCTTCCCGACACTTGAAGTGGGTTCATCATGAACTACAACATGTTGAACCAAGACCAGACTCTTGGAGAGTTGATGTCCACTCTGCGTGAGGCAGAAAAGGAGTTCCTTAAGGGCAAGAAGCGCGAGGCGCACTATGCTTCAACATCTCAGACTCCGAGGGCTTGGCCCAAGGCGACTGGAGATGTTAAGAAGAATAAGCATAAGAAGAAGGGCAAGGCCAAATCGTTAAAGGGTTCTGGGAAACCCAAGGACAAATCCCAATATGTATGCTTGCAGTGCCGGAAGCGGGGTCACTGGAAGCGTGACTGCCACGAGTGTTGGACAGTTATGACCCATAGCGTCACTATTTGTACAGATCAGGGTGTTGTTGTACAAATTAACTATGTGACAAAGAAGATTGCTCTCTTATCATTTGTGATTAGATCACCAAGATGTATAAATGATAGGAGGTCCATATGATTAGTTCCTGGATTGAGATGATATGAGACAATATCAATCCACGAAGGTTTAATCATTAAATATCCCTAGTCAGAGTATTATCGAGATTGGACATCGATAATGCGTAAAAGCCTAGTATTACACTTTTGCGCGTTGTGAGGGCATAACTGCATAGTTTTCATATATTTGGGTATATGATACTCATGCAAGTGTAGTAGGAGGTTGTGTTTTACCGATGGTACGGAAAACAGCTTCACTCTGGATAGACCCCTCGGAATTCCATTGGTAATGTTACTATGTGTCTATGGAAGTCCGAATCAGGGTAGGTGTATTTGGTCTTAACCTGAGACTTGCACCGCTAATACTTGCGACAATCAATATACTTTGATTTTAGGTCGTCCAGGGCTTTAACAGGTTCTATGTACGCCTCTGCTGGGTATATTGAGAATCATAGTGTGTTGGGTGTGATGTCAAGATGGAAGTATCACTCCAGTCATAGTGGAGATGATGGTCACGTAGGATACGGAACTGGTTCTCTTATGTACTGCAGTCATCGGGATAATATGACTAGGTCATGATTATTCGATTATAGAGACTAGTTACCAGAGATCCAATATGTGCTTCGTACAGGGCAGACACATTTCCAGCCCCAGGCCTTGCACGTGACATCCGATACTGGATCGAGATACGCAATACTACGTATGATACGCCTGATATAGATAACATATTCCTGTAAGGATATTTCTGGAGAATTGGGTGTTAGTGTTCCTAGAACATGCCAAGGATCTAATAAGCAAGAAAAGGTGTTCATAAATTCATTATAAGTTGCAGAATTACTTACATTGAATGGATTTGAGCTTTTAAAATTTTTGAGAAGAAGATCTCCAAGATGCTTCCTTTGTTGATTCCAAGATTTGAGTTATGAATGAAGATCTCCAAGATCCAACCTTTGTGTTGATTCCAAGCTTTGAGTTGTTTCCCTATCACCTTTATTGATTCCTTGAAGTGCTAGCTAACTTGATTTTGCCACAAAATCAAAGAGAGAAGATGGAGAAGCTTACGCCCATGGCTATATGTGCTAGGGTTTGTGTTTGTGAGATGTGTTACCAAATGAGAGAGAGAGATGCCTTTTGGTAAAAACCAATTTACCCTTTTCACCTAAACAAGGTGGTTGGGTAAATGGTTTCACCAAAACCATTCCAAGGTGGTTGGAAAGTAAATGGTTTGGCATAAATGCCAACTACCCTCCCAACTACCACATGTGAAGTGGGCCCCACATTTGAATTCAAAATTCAAATGTCTCTACGAACATTTACCGCAGCTCGGATCCGTTTAATCCGATTAAACGAACTTTCGTCGCTAAATAATTAAATCTAATTTAATTAAATAATGATGTCTCGCAAATATATTACGAACGTCGTTTACGAATTAATTCTAAATTAATTTGTTCGTTCGTATTAAAGTCTGACTTTAATTTCGTAATGAAATCCAATTCATATTAATATATCTGATATATTAATTTTAGCCCATACGAATAAATTAAATAGAAAAATCAAATTAACCATTAAATTTATTTTACCAATTAATTCCAAATTAATCGTGTTCTCTCTCTTCCGAACACATTTAATCCCAGATTAAATAAAGCTTCAATTAATCCCAGATTAATTTTCTCTCTCTTAATTAATCCCATATTAATTCTAATCGAGTCAACTATCATAGGTGAATCTTTGGGAAGCGACCCAAGAGAGCTCTGGATATGTTGACAGTAAATCCAGTTATCGGACTATCCGATAAAGTGAGTACCTCGTACCACGTGCTTACCAATTTACAAGACATGGTTGGCTTCTAGCAAAGCACCGTGCCTACCCAATTCTCCAGAAATATTCTTACTGGAATATACAATCTATGTTAGGCGTAGTATACGTAGTATTGCGTATAGCGATCCAGTATCGGATGTCACGTGCAAGGCCTGGGGCTGGAATAGTGTCTGCCCCGTACGAAGCACATATCGGATATCAATCAACTAGTCTCTTTGAATCGGATAACCATGACCTTGTCATATTATCCCGATGGTTGCAACACAATAGAGAACTAGTTCTGAATCCCTGCGTGATCATCATCTCCATATGTCTGAAGTGATACTTCCGTCTTGACATCACATCCAATACACTACGATTCTCAATAAACCCAATAGAGGCATACACAGAACCTGTTAAAGCCCTGGACGACCAAAACCAAAGTTTACTGATTGTCGCAAGTACCAGCGATGCAAGTCTCAGGTTAAGACCAAATACACCTACCCTGAAGCGGACTCCCATAGACACATATACATACTACCAATGGGATTCCGCGGGGTCTATCCAGAGCGAAGCTATTTTCCGTACCATCGGTAAAACACAACCTCCTATCGCACTTGCATAAGTATCCAATACTTAAATAAATGAGAACTATGCCGTTATGCCCTCATAACGTGCATAAGTGCAATACTAGTCTATTCCGCATTATCGATGTCCAATCTCGATAATACTACGACTAGGGATATTTAATGATTAAACCTTTATGGATTGATACTGTCTCATATCATCTCAATCCGGAACTAATCATAAGGACTTTTACCATTTATATATCAAAGTAAATAAATTACAAAACGGTAAAAGGCAATTTCATTACAACATAGTTAATTTTGTACAAAAACACAATGTCTTTTACAAAAAGTGACGCTATGGGTCATAATTGTCTAATAATCTCCCACTTGGCCTATAGTCAGTCTTTCAAGCATCTAATACCTGAACTATGTATATGTCTCTCAAACTTTTGCTGTGAAATAACTTTCGTCAGCGGATCTGCAATGTTGTCATCTGATGCGACCTTCTCGATCTTTACATCGCCACAATGTATGATCTCACGAATCAGATGGAAATGTCGAAGAACATGCTTGGATCGTTGATGAGATCGTGGTTCCTTAGCCTGTGCTATAGCCCCGTTATTGTCACAATACAATGAAACGGGCTCAGCTGCTAACGGGACTACTCCTAATCCAATTAGGAATTTACGGATCCAAACTGCCTCTTTTGCTGCTTCAGCTGCAACAATATACTATGCTTCTGTTGTTGAATTGGCAACAGTCTCTTGCTTGGAAGATTTCCAGCTTACTGCTCCGTTGTTCAAAAAAAATATGTACCCGGATTACGACTTAGAGTCGTCTTTGTCGGTTTGGAAACTTGCATTGGTATACCCAGTTACCTCAAGTTCTCCATCTCCATAAACTAAGAAAGCATCCTTAGTTCGTCTAAGATACTTAAGGATGTTCTTCACCGCCATCCAGTGACCATCACCTAGATCGGCCTGATAGCGACTACACATGCTCAAAGCATACGAGACATCAGGTCGCGTACATATCATGGCATACATGATCGATCCGACTGCCGAGGCGAACGGTATCCGACTCATGCTGTTTCTCTCATCTTGAGTTTTAGGACACATGTCCTTAGATAGAGTGATGACATGTGACACTGGCAACAGTCCCCTCTTGGACTGATCCATGTTGAATCTTTTCAACACTTTGTCAATGTACGTGCTCTGGGAGAGTCCAAGCAGCTTTCTAGATCTATCCCGGTAGATCTTTATTCATAGAATATAGGTTGCTTCTCCCAGATCTTTCATGGAGAATTTTAATGAAAGCCAAGCTTTCACCAATGTTAACATGGGATGTCATTGCCCATAAGCAATACATCATCAACATAAAGGACAATAAAAGTTAGTGCTCTCCCACTAACCTTCTTATATACACAAGGATCATCTTCATTTTGAATGAAATCATATTCTCTTATGATCTCATCAAAACGTTGGTTCCATGACCGCGATGCTTGATTCAGTCCATAAATGGACTGATTTAACTTACAAACCTTGTTTGCAAGTCTAGGCACGATAAAACCGTCAGGCTGTTGCATATAAACATCCTCCAAAAGGTTTCTGTTAAGGAAAGCGGTTTTAACGTCCATCTGCCATATCTCGTAATCGAAATATGTAGCAATAGCAAGCATTATCCGAATGGATTTAATCATGGCAACAAGTGAGAAAGTTTCATCATAATCGACACCATGTCGTTGACGATACCCCTTCGCTACAAGCCTAGCTTTGTATGTTTGTACGTTTGTTAGACATTGTGTCCCATTGCGTCACTGTTTGTAAATGATATTGTATTATTGTACAAAATTAACTATGTAATAATGAAATTGCCTTTTGCCATTTTGTAAATATTATTTACTTTGATATATAAATGGCGAAAGTCCATATGATTAGTACTGGATTGAGATGATATGAGACAGTATCAATCCATAAAGGTTTAATCATTAAATATCCCTAGCCGTAGTATTATCGAGATTGGACATCGATAATGCGGAATAGACTAGTATTGCACTTGTGCACGTTGTGAGGGCACAACGGCATAGTTCTCATATATTTAAGTATTGGATACTTATGCAAGTGCGATAGAAGGTTGTGTTTTACCGATGGTACGGAAAACAGCTTCGCTCTGGATAAACCCCGCGGAATCCCATTGGTAGTATGTCTAGGTGTCTATGGGAGGCCGCATCAGGGTAGGTGTATATGGTCTTAACCTGAGACTTACATCGCTAGTACTTGCGACAATCGGTAAACTTTGGTTTTGGTGGTTGGGGACCTTAACCGGTTCTGTGTACACCTCTTCTGGGTTTATCGAGAATCGTAGTGTACTGGATGTGATGTCAAGATGGAAGTATCGCTTCAGACATATGGAGGTGATGATCACGCAGGACACAGAACTAGTACTCTATAAAAGGTTGCAACCGTCGGGACAATATGACTAGGTCAGGATTGTCCGATTTAAAGAGACTAGTTGCTTGATGTCCGATATATGTTTCGTACGGGGCAGACACATCTCCAGCCCCAGGCCTAGCATGTGATCATCCGATACTGGATCGATGTACGCAATACTACGGTATACTACGCTTGATATAGATCTTATATTCCTATAAGAATATTTCTGGAGAATTGGGTAGGCATGGCGCTTTGCTAGAAGCCAACCTTGTCTTGTGAATCGGTAAGAACGTAGTGCGAGGTACGTGCGTGTTCGGATTATCCGACGACCGTATTTACTGCCAACATATCCGGAGATCTCTTGGGTCGCTTCCTGAAGATTCACCTATGATATTTGATTCGAACTTAATTAATCTTGGATTAATTGCGGAGATACTTTATCTCGGATAAAGTGCCTATTTAGAGAGAGAGAACGATTAATTTGGAATTAATCAGTAAAATTATTATATTCGATATAATAATTGAAATTCGATTTCGACGCGAAATTAAAATTAGATTTTAATTCGGGCATACGAGTTAATTTAGAATTAATTCGTTATAGCGACGTAAATAATATTTCGCTAGGCGCGATTATTTATTTAAATTCGATTTAATTAACGTCGCGACGCAAGTTCGGTATTTCGGAAATATCGAACCCGAACGCGTGAGTGCACGTGGGCCCGCTTTCATTTGGAAACGTGTGGGGCCCACATGACACATGTCATTATATGTATTATTTTATTGATAATGCATTGCATGGTGATAGTGTATAATGCACTCAATTGTTATGCATGGAATTTAAGTGTTTGACACTCTAAGCCTTTGCATGGTTTGTGTCATAGATTTATTTATTTAATAAATATTATGGCATAAATATAAATTGATTTTTGGTATCAAAAATCAACAGAAAAAATCTCTCTTCTCTCTCTCACATTGCCGAAAACTGCATGCAGTTTTTTGGTCTTCATCTTCTTCATTTTGGTTGCCAAAAAGCTTGAAGATAGTGTGGTTGTTTGGAACATCTTCTCACATGCAAGGCTAGCACCTCTAAGGGATCAAAAGAGGTGATAGGGAAACCATCATAGAGCAAGGAATTCACAAAGCTTGGAGCTTTCCACCTTCTTCTCCTCTTGGCCGAATCAATCAACACTTGGAGCTTCCATTTTGGTTTGATTTTCTTCATCAACAAAGCATTGTAAGTATGATTCCGCCATACTTCAAAGTTAAATATATATTCATTTATTGTATTTCAAATGCTTAATCTTTCCTTGGGACATATTATAGAAACCAACAACGTTGCCATCCATGTCGGTCTTCTTCTTGAAGACCCATTTGCATCCAATAGGCTTTACGCCTTCTGGTGCATCAACCAGTGTCCAAACCTGATTGGTGTACATGGAATCCATTTCGGACTTCATGGCCTCTTGCCATAAAGTGGAATCGATATCTTGTATCGCTTCCTCATACGTAGCCGGTTTGTTATCCTCAATGAGATTAATATCTACATGAGGTGAGATCGGAAACCCATACCTCTCAGGTTGTTTCCTGACTCTCTCCGACCTACGCGGTCCTTGTGTAATAGAAGATTGTGGTACAATCTCATCCCGGATGGACTGTTCTTGTTCCGTTGAGGATTCTATGCCAGAAACAGTATCACTCCGATTTTCATCGAGTTCTACCTTCCTCCCACTAACCACTGCATTTAGGAATTCATTCTCAAGGAAAACTGCATGTAGAGAACCAAATACTTTGTTCTCTCGCAAGTGATAGAAGTAATGTCCTTTGGTTTCCCTAGGATATCCTACGAATAGGCATTTATCCGATTTGGGCTCAAGTTTCGTACCTTCCAAACGTTTGACGTATGCCCAGCATCCCCAAATCTTCAGGAATGAGAAACCCGGTTTCTTTCCTGTCCATATCTCATACGGAGTCTGTTGTACAGACTTTGACGGAACCTTATTCAAAATAAGAATTGCATTATTTAATGCATATCCCCAGAAGGAAATAGGTAGCTCAGTGCGACTCATCATAGACCTTACCATGTCCAATAAAGTTCGGTTTCTCCGTTCGGATACACCGTTTAATTGCGGTGTTCCAGGAGGGTCCACTGTGAGAATACCATATTCTTTCAAGTAATCTAGAAACTCATTGCTCAAGTATTCGCCACCACGGTCCGACCGTAATGTCTTTATACTCTTGCCTGTCTGTTTTTCAACTTCGTGTTGAAACTCTTTGAATTTCTCAAAAGTTTCCGACTTGTGTCTCATAAGATACACATAACCCTTTCAAGTAATCTAGAAACTCATTGCTCAAGTATTCGCCACCACGGTCCGACCGTAATGTCTTTATACTCTTGCCTGTCTGTTTTTCAACTTCGTGTTGAAACTCTTTGAATTTCTCAAAAGTTTCCGACTTGTGTCTCATAAGATACACATAACCATAACGCGATGCATCATCCGTAAAGGTTATGAAGTATTCGTATCCACCTCTATCCTGGCTAGACATGGGCCCACATACATCACTATGAACCAGGGCTAACAGTTCGGTGGCGCGTTCACCCTTACCGCTAAAAGGTGATTTATGCATTTTGCCTAATAAGCAAGATTCACAGACGTCATATGAATTTGGATCAAATCCGTCCAAGTACCCACTCTTCGAAAGTGTGGATATGCGTGTCTTGTTTATGTGTCCCAGACGAAAATGCCACATATAAGTTTCATATTTGTTACTCGTTTTGAGCATTTTGTTTGTTATATTATATGTTTTAGATTTGTTTATATTCAAAATATAAAGACCATTATTAGCATCTGTAGAACATATCTCAAAATCATCTTTATAAACAAAACACCCAGTGTTTCGAGATACAAAAGTGTACCCGCATTGCGTCAAACAAGATACAGAGATAATATTCCTAGTCAAACTAGGTACATAATAACAATCTGAAAGTTTAAGTACATGCCCCGAAGGCAGTTCTAAAACAAAAGTGCCAACGGCCAAAACGGCGGCTGGTGCCCCATTTCCGACGCGTAGATCAATCTCCCATGAGGTCAGTCTCCTGCTAATCTGCAGATCCTGCACATCAGTACATATGTGAGTACCACAACCAGAATCAAAAATCCAATTTTTAAAACTAGAAGTAGTCATGTTTATTTCAATAACAAACATACCTGAAGTCGGTGCCTTGCCCGCTTTAATCTCCTTCTGGAGCGCCTTGTACTCACGGCAGTCACGCTTCCAGTGACCCTGCTTGCCGCACTGGAGGCAAACATCCTGAGATTTGTCCTTAGGCTTCCCAGAAGCCTTTGACGATTTAGCCTTGCCCTTTCTTTTATGCTTCTTCTTTTTCACACCTCCAGTCGTCTTGAGCCCAGCCCTCGGTGTCTGAGATGTAGAAGCAAAGTACGCCTCGCGCTTGTTGCCCTTAAGCAGCTCTCTCTCGGCTTCCTTGAGAATTGACAATAAGTCTCCAAGAGAATCATCAGTGTTCATCAAATTATAGTTTATGATGAACTTTCTCCAAGTGTCGGGGAGAGATTCCAAGACCATATCTACGGTAATCTTAGCCTCAAAGACTATCCCCATCTCAGCCAGCTCATCTATGTCAGCAATCATCTGTGCCACATGGGACTCAACAGACATGCCTTCTGACATACGTGAACGGAAGAGCTTCTTTACTAACTCATATCTCTGCGACCTTTGGTTAGATCGGTGAAGATCGTGCAACCTGGCCAACATGTTATAGGGATCCAAGTCCCTGTTCTGTCGACGGAAATGCTGAGTCATGGAAGCAAGAATAATAGACTGAGCAGTATCGCAATCATCACTGTGAGTATTCCAAAGCTCCAGCTCAAGTAGCTCATCTGGTTTGGGCTTAGGCCCAAGAGGTCTCTGTATAGTATATAGCAGCCTCTAGGCTCCAAGGACTATCCTTAGATTCATTTCCCAATCGATAAAGTTCGTGCCCTTGAAGACATTTTCGCCAATGATAATGTCTCGGACATTTCCCTTTCCAGTCATCTTGACTACGATAGTCCAACTATCTAGTCAACGATATTTGGGTACAGTCTAACTGTTACAAGAAAAATAACATTGTATTAGTCCAACTAATAAAATACTTTTGACGAAATAATTTGAAAGCGTGTAAAGCTAAGTATCTAAATGAAATTGCAAATTCAATACTACCTCCCACTATTTTTCGGCGAGCCTCTAACCCTCTGTCGAGTACTTGGGAAACCCAGTTTCCTAGTGGGCTAGGATCCCGTTAAATAACCACAACTTTGACTTTGGCCAACAAGCTGTATGATATTTAACTAGGTAGATCTCGAAGATCAATTGGATATCATCCAATTCCTAGATCCGGTAGGTGGACATCCAAGTTCGAAACATATATACAATATATATGCCAATATATCCAATATATTTTCCTAACCTTTTTCCTCTGAATCAACTAAGCCTTGGATTTGGCACAACAAGCTTAATGATTCCAGTTAAGCGAGACCCATTGACATGGAAAGCTTCATAATCAATGTCGATGGACAATAAGTGATCTTGACTTTGGCCAACAAATCACGACTTGGACAAGACACCGATATGGAACAAAACTCTCATGATTCAAACACATCCGCAATTGACAAAGGTCTTGACTTTGGCCAACAAACCAATGCCAACTTTGGATCTTGAGTAAGAATCACTCAACGGAAGGAAAAACGCTTAATATGTTTTGAGGGTTTTTCGCGTAAATTGGCAACCAATTTATTATCTTTATTAAGGTCTCATCATACACCCTTTAACGTGCTTCTAAAACATCATAAGGCGGAAAAAGTAAATTAATAATTATATGCGAATGGATATGTCACAAATTGTTCCTAGAACAAATCACTCCCTTTCCTCTCCCCGGCTAGAACTAATCTAACTTCTACCCAATAACATAATACAATAAAGAAACCTCATTTACATTGAGGGGAATTGGTGAGAAGAGAAATACAAAGAATAAGGAGATAAAAGGCTGGACACGCAGGTCCAATTTAATAAATTCTAAATTTATTACAATTTCCAAAATTGCCCTCGCCCTTCTAATATCCATCCGATATACATTATTCATACAACACATTCATGTATTCATACAAATCATGTTATTCAATCAATCTAATCCAATTAATTAATCTTTGAATTAATGATCATCTAATGTTCAAACAACGATTTGATTTGCGCGAGTCAAACTCGTTTAAGAATAAATACTCAAAGTAAGTATTCTTAAATTATATTGAACTACAACTTTAAATCCAATTTATTTGTATTCAATACTAATTCCAATTTAATTCCAAATTAAATATTTACACTTATTTATTTGCCTTAAAGACTTGGATTCCAAATCCAATCTTAATGGGTCTCAAAGGCCCAATAACATACAATGTCATTTTAATTAAAGTCCAATGGACTTTTAATTGATTCTTAAGGCATGGGCTTTGGCCATAATGGATCAAACCCAAAATTCCAAGGCCCAATAGGAATCACCCTATTGCCAACAAATCAATTTAGGCCCATTAGGCCCAATTATATTCTTTAAAGGGCCAAGTGATGTATTTGGACTTTATGGAATTGGTTTTGGGCCCAATTGGATCCAATCCAAAAGTCCAAAACCAAACTTGGTCAAACCAAGCCCATTAAGCCCAAATACACACTTTTAGCCCAATTCATAATTTAAAGGCTTATTAACATAATTATAATATTCCAAATATCACAATTATTTTAATTAAAGTGTATTAGCCATGATTAATTAATTAAACTCAATATTTCCAAAATACCAATTAACTTAATTAATCATGCTTAATCCATCAATTTATGCTCAACATAAATTGAAGCCAAAACACATCATTTCATGCTCAACATGCTCTTGAATTTAACATAAACATTATTGACTTTGATTCTAATCTAATCAAACCAACAATCAACATTTATATCATGCTTTAAACACATCCAATGTTGTAAAAAACAAAAAATCGCACTGCAGTGGACTGCAGTACATTCGGCCACACTAAGGAAAATTAAAAAATTTGATACAATCAAATTTTCTCAAATCTAATCATGCACAACTCTAAGTTAACATAATCTAAGCATGCTCAAAGCATCAATTTGAAGAAATCATATTCAAAACATAAAAGCCCCAAATTTTAGTCTCGTGAACCCTAAAATTTTCATGCTTAAAATTGGTTCTTGATACCATTGTTAGTATTCCTAGAACATGCCAAGGATCTAATAAGCAAGAAAAGGTGTTCATAAATTCATTATAAGTTGCAAAATTACTTACATTGAATGGATTTGAGCTTTTAAAATTTTTGAGAAGAAGACCGCCAAGATGCTTCCTTTGTTGATTCCAAGCTTTGAGTTGTGAATGAAGATCTCCAAGATCCAACCTTTGTGTTGATTCCAAGCTTTGAGTTGTTTCCCTATCACCTTTGTTGATTCCTTGAAGTGCTAGCTAACTTGATTTTGCCACAAAATCAAAGAGAGAAGATGG
This sequence comes from Zanthoxylum bungeanum, assembly GCA_019454045.1. NCBI lineage: Eukaryota > Viridiplantae > Streptophyta > Magnoliopsida > Sapindales > Rutaceae > Zanthoxylum > Zanthoxylum bungeanum. The sequence continues at coordinate 40,499 of SKCR01046848.1, read as the reverse complement.
AGAAGCTCACGCCCATGGCTATGTGTGCTAGGGTTTGGGTTTGTGAGATGTGTTACCAAATGAGAGAGAGAGATGCCTTTTGGTAAAAACCAATTTACCCTTTTCACCTAAACAAGGTGGTTGGGTAAATGGTTTCACCAAAACCATTCCAAGGTGGTTGGAAAGTAAATGGTTTGGCATAAATGCCAACTACCCTCCCAACTACCACATGTGAAGTGGGCCCCACATTTGAATTCAAAATTCAAATGTCTCTACGAACATTTACCGTGGCTCGGATCCGTTTAATCCGATTAAACGAACTTTCATCATTAAATAATTAAATCTAATTTAATTAAATAACGATGCCTCGCAAATATATTACGAACGTCGTTTACGAATTAATTCTAAATTAATTCGTTCGTTCGTATTAAAGTCTGACTTTAATTTCGTAATGAAATCCAATTCATATTAATATATCCGATATATTAATTTTAGCCCATACGAATAAATTAAATAGAAAAATCAAATTTAACTATTAAATTTATTTTACCGATTAATTCCAAATTAATCGCGTTCTTAGTTAATTTTGTACAAAAACACAATGTCTTTTAAAAACAGTGACGCTATGGGACATAATTGTCTAACATTGGGTAGGCATGGTGCTTTGCTAGAAGCCAACCTTGTCTTGTAAATCGGTAAAAACGCAGTATTAGGTACTTACGTGTTCGGATAGTCCGACGACCGAATTTACTGCCAATATATCCGGGATCTCATGGGTCGCTTCCCGAGGATTCACTGATGACGTATGACTCACACTTTATTAATCTGGGAATAATTAGATGAGAGAGAAAATTAATCTGGGATTAATTACGGAGATATTTTTATCTGGGATAAAATATTATTTAAAGAGAGAAAACGATTAATTTGGAATTAATCGATAAAATAATATATTCGATATATTATACAAAATTGGATTTCGACGTGGAATTGAAATTAGATTTTAATTCGGGTGAACGAGTTAATTTAGAATTAATTCGTTAGCAACGTGAATCGTGATTTCACTAGGCATAATCATTTAATTACGTCGCAACGGAAAATTCGTTAATTTGGAATTAGCGAACTCGAGCCCGAGAGTGTTTGCGAGCACATTCGCATTTGGAATTCGAGTGCGGCATGCAAGTCACATCAAGCGTCAAATCATTAGTCACATCAAGCGTCAAATCACTTGTCACTTTGAGTGATGAGACAATTTGATTGATTGATTGATTGATGGTAGTGGTTGGCATTAAACCTTTGACTTTTGGAAAGCATAAAATTTTTTGTAAATGAATTTGGAAATTCATAAGTGTATTAGACACACTTTTTGCCAACAACCAAGACATCTCTCTCACTTCTTCTTCTCTCCCATTCACGCCCAAGGGGCTGAATTTTTCTCTTCCTTCACAGCTCACTGCCGTGAGCCAAAGAGAAGCAATTGATGATTTTTGTGGCAAAAATCAAGAGTGCTAGCACACATCGGAGTCTTGCGAAGGTGATAGGGAAACCCACCCGTGAGCAAGGAATCACCAAATCAAGCTTGGAGCTCAAAACTTGATGATTGCCGAGAACACCAAGGAGCCAAAACAGTGGACTGCCGTGAGCTCTAGGAAGAAAAAGCTTGAAGTTTTGTTTTTCGTCGCATCGCTCAACCGCTCGATGTAAGTATTCCGCAACTTCCTCGATGTATTGACATGATTTTCATTGCTTGATATGATCTTGGGATGCTTAGAAAATTCCAACAATGGTATCAGAGCCAATATTGAGCATGAATCTTTTTAGGGTTAAAATTGGGTAAAATGTGTTTGAGCATGATTTGATGAAATTGGATGATTGAGTATGCTTAAATGATGTTGAATTTAATTTTGATTGGATCAATTTCATGAAAAGTTGTTTGGAACAATTTTCCCCAAAAATCTTAGCTTGGCCGAGAGGTAGCTTACCCTAAATGTCTTGGAATTTTTTGATTTTTAATTCATTGGATGAGTTGAGATCAATTGAGAATTGTTGATTTGAGAATTGTTGATTTGAGAATTAATTGGATTGAATTTGAAATTGGACAAAATCCCCACATTACCGAGACTAAATGAGCATGAAAATGGGTTTGATTTTTCATAAAAATGTGTTGGACATGTTTTGTTATTGATAAGCATAATTAATTAGGCTAATTGGTGTTTTAGAAATATTGATTTGGGTAGTTAATTATGTTATACACTTTTGTTAATTAAATTTTGAAATTGGAATTTTGGAATTTAATTATATTGGGCTAATTTTGGAAATTGGGCTTGTAATGTTGTAATTGGGCTTATTGGGCTTGGTTGTACGAAGATGGGTTTAGGATTAATTGGTTGGATCCAATCGGGCCCAAACCGTATCCATAAAGTCCAATTATGACCAATGGACCTTTTAAAGTTTAATTGGGCCTAAATTGATTTCTAGGCTTATGGGGTTATTCCTTGATTGGGCTTTGGTTATTTGGGTTTGACCCAAGTTGACCAAAAGTCCATGCCTTAAGAACTTAATTAAAAGCCCATTGGACTTTAATTAAATTAACATTGGATGTTAATCGGGCCTTGAGACCCGTAAAGATTAAATTTGGAATTTAAGTCGTAAAGGTTTATTAATAAAGTGTAGTATTTAATTTGGAATTAAATAATTGGATTAGTAATAAATACATATTAAATTGGATTTAATATTGTAGTTTAATTTAATTCAAGAATTCGTACTTTGAGTACTTATTCGCAAAACGAGTTGGACTCGCGCAAAATCAAATCGTTGTTTGAACATTGGATGGTCATTAATATTCAGATTAATTAATTGGATTAGATTCATTGATAACATGCTTGTGTGAATACATGGTTGCGATGCATGAATAATGTATATCGGATGGATATTAGATGGATGGGGCAATTTTGGAAATTGTTGTAATAAATTTAGAATTTATTAAATTGGACCTGCGTGTCCAGCCTATTACCTCCTTACTTTGTGTATTTCTCTTCTCACCTATTCCCCTCAATGTAAATGAGGTTTCTTTAGAAGTGTTATGTAACGGGTAGAAGTAAATACTTGTGCTAGCTGGAGAGAGGAAAGGGAGAGATATGTTCTAGGAACAATGTGTTGAGTATCCATCCGCATATCATTATTATTTTATTTTACGCGACTTATTATGTGTTTAGAATGCATGTTTAAAGGTGTATGATGATGAGACCTTAACAAAGATAATAAATTGGTTGCCAATTTGCACGCGAAAAACCCTCACAAAATATTAAACGTTTTTCCTTCCATTGAGTGATTCTTACTCAAGATCCAAGACTGGCATTGGTTTGTTTGCCAAAGTCAAGGCCTTTGTCCGTCGAGGATGTGTTTGAATCACGAGAGCTTTGTTCCATATTGGTGTCTTGTCCAAGTTGTGATTTGTTGGCCAAAGTCAAGATCACTTCTTGTCCGTCGACATTGATTACGAAGCATTCCATGGTCAATGGGTTCCGCTTAACTGGGATCACTAAGTTTGTTGTGCCAAAGCCAAGGCTTAGTTGATTCAGAGGAAAAAGGTTAGTCAATATATTGGATATATTGGCATATATAAGATATATGTTTCGGACTTGGATGTCTACCTACTGGATCTAGGAATTGGATGGGATCCAATTGATCTTAGAGATCTACCTAGTTAATTATCATACAATTTGTTGGCCAAAGTCAAGATTGTGTGACATTTAACGGGATCCTAGCCCACTAGGAAACAAGGTTTCCCGAGTACTCCACAGAGGGTTAGAGGCTTGCCGAAAAATAGTGGGAGGCAAGTATTAAATTTGCAATATTCGTTTAATAACTTGCCATACGCGCTCATTACAAATTATTTCGTCGAATAAATTAATTATTAGTTGGACTAATATTTAATAGTTGTTTTAATAAACAGTTGGACTGTATTCAAACTATTCATTTATAGTTGATTATATAATTGGATTATAGTAATCAATATATTTGATTTAATTAATTATAGTTGATTTTATAATTGGATTATAGTAATCAATATAATTGAATTTAACCTATTAAATTATAGTTGATTATATAGTTGGACTATAGTAATCATTATAATAAATAGTACCTAAAATCGTTGATTAAATAGTTGGACTATTAGAATCAAGATAAAATTGAAAAATGTATTTAAATGGTTTAATTTTCAAATTGGGAATAAAATTTCAGGATGGTCCTGGAAACTAAGAAGTTACTTTATTTGATAAAATAACATCTTAAGCCTAAGCCCAAAGTTAAGCAAATAGTAGAGCATAATCTTTGGAAGATTTATGTGATGATAACTTTAGTGCATAATCCATTATGCTTGCCGCATTAGACCCTTAATTTCTTAATCAGAATTACGGATTAGATCCTTATAGTATGATAATGAAATTGAAGGATCTTCATAGATCTATTCTTAGATCTTAGAAGTACTAAATTGCAATAGTAAACTCTTGGAGAGTTAATGGCTATTCTCTAGGAGACAAAGCCAATGTTTGCAATAAGGCAAGAAGCGCAAGGCGCACCTTACTTCAACATTCCAGAAGACCAAGGCTAGGCCGAAGGCTTCTGAGTGTGGAAAATGGCAAAGGAAAAATCATTATGATCTTCTGAGAAGATAAAGGACATATCCCAAAATGTCTACCTAAATTGTGGCAAACGGGGACACAGAAGCGTGACTTCCGTATGGACAAGGCAGACATGAAGGAATTGAAAAACGGGCAAGGCTCTGACTTCAAATATGTTTGTCATAAAAGATGTTCGCTACTAGTATTAAAATTGGATTTTAGATACTGAGTGTGGTACATAAATATGTACTGGTGTGCAGAATCTGCTATGAGCAGGATACTGACTTCAGTTGAGATTAATCTGCAAATTGAAAACGGAACGAAAGTCGCTGTTTTAACCGTAGATACCTAAGTTTAGGAACTACCCTTCGGGTGTGTTCTTAAATTAGGAAACTGTTAAAATGTAACTAGTTTGACTAGGAACATTATCTCTATATTAGAGTATAATCCGTTGCGGATATACCTTTATATTCTATAACACTAAAGTGTTTTATTAAATAAAGATGATATAAAGATAAACACATTAGATGTGAAAAACAGTATTTATATTTTGAATATAAATAAATCTCAAACATATAATATGACAAATAAATAGCTCAAACTGAGTAAATCAGTTAAAACTTAAATGTGGCATTGTTGTCTGAGACACAATTAAACAAGAATCGTATATCCACACTTTCAAAGAGTGGGAACTAGAACTAATTTGATTCCAATCAAATAAAGTCTACGAATCTAGTTTATTAGGTAAAATGCCTAAAACACCATTTACTTGGTAAAAGTGTAAGTGCCACCGATCTGTTAGCCTTTGGTCAAAGTGACGTAAGTGGGCCCATATCTAGCTAGGTTAGAGGTGGATATGAATGTTTCGTGACCTTTACGGATGTGGCATCGCGTTATGATTAAATTTGTACTGTGCACTGTTAACCATTGATTTCGACTTTGTTGCGTGTGACCTTTTGGGTTCCCCTCAAGTTGGACATGAAATGAATTGTGATAATTTAATCGAACATAAATTATCCTCCGATCAAATGGTCGTTCGATTTCAATGACCAAGGTTGACATCTAGCAACATGCCAAGGCCCCTAAATGAGAAGGAAAGATATATATACCCATTCTATATGTGATTTACATATGATACGGTCCCTCGCCTCACTGTATCCCAACCGTTTGACATAGGATATGGAAAGTGTCTACCCATATAGTCAAATGTATGATGTTGATAGTGTCATGAATCGTGCTAACCCAAGAATCTCACATGATTCTTCCGCTGCGGCCACAGTCTCAAGCACTGATCACACATATCAACCCGTGAACTGGAATACTACTCTCATAAGAAAATATTATCCGAGAGAGTGGCGATTCTCTGTTGTATCTTTACAAACTTCATGTGTTTCAATAAATGACCCAATCTACCCTTGACCGAATATTTTGAACCGAGGAAGGACAATGTCAAAGTTATTTGATCTACAGTAAGATTGTAAAGACCTCAAGTCTAAGGACTAGTCATACAATCGATACATGAAAGTTCTCACAGACACATGGGATAAACACTCCATGTGAAAACTTTCGGCGATTAGTCGATGGACAGGAGCAACTCATGCATCCGGTGATACCCAAGCGGACGGATATCCGCTAGTAGCCTATGAGATCGGCTTATCCCATTTAAGGGCATATCATATCATCATGCTGTTAGACAAAATGACCCATAGCGTCACTATTTGCACAGATCATTGTGTTGTTGTAGCAAATTAACTATGTAACAAGGAAATTGCACTCTCGTCATTTGTGATTAGATCACCTTAGATATATAAATGAAGAGAGGTCCCTATGATTAGTTCCTGGATTGAGATTGATATGAGACAGTATCAGTCCACGAAGATTAATCATTAAATATCCCTAGCCGTAGTATTATCGAGACTGGACATCGATAATGCGGAATAGGCTAGTATTGCACTTGTGCGCGTTGTGAGGGCACACGGCATAGTTCTCATATATATAAGTATTGGATACTTGTGCAAGTGCGATAGGAGGTCGTGTTTCACCGATGGTACGGGAAACAGCTTCGCTCTGGATAGACCCTTCGGAATCCCATTGGTATTATGACTAGGTGTCTATGGGAGGCCGAAATCAAGGTAGGTGTGTATAGTCTTAACCTGAGACTTACATCGCTAATACTTACGACAATCGGTAAACTTTGGTTTTGGTGGTTGGGGGATCTTAACTGGTTCTGTGTTCACCACTTCTGGGTTTATCAGAGAGTCGTAGTGTATTGGATGTGATGTCGAGACGGAAGTATCACTCCAGTCATAATGGAGATGATGTCACGCAGGATACGGTATTAGTGCTCTTTTAGTGATGCGCATCCAATCGGGATATTATGACCAGGTCATGAATATCCGATTATAGAGACTAGTTACCAGACATCCGATATGTGTTTCGGACGGGGCAGACACTTATCCAGCCCCAGCCCTAGCACGTGACCATCCGATACTGGGCCGATATGCACAATACATTTGTATACTACGCTTGATACAGATCTTAATATCCTTAGAGGATATGTCCGGAGAATTGGGCAGACTTGGTGCTTTGCTAGGAGTCGACCTTGTCTCGTAAATCGGTAGAACGTAGTACTTGGTACGTACGTGATTCGGATACTCCGACGACCGTATTTGCTGCCAACTTATCCGGAGATCTCATGGGTCGCTTCCCGATAATCCACCGATGACGCACAACTTGCACTCTTGAATAATCTGGGATTATAACAGAAGAGAGAGAAATTAATCTAGGATTAATTACGGAGATATTTTATCTGGATAAAATATCGTCTAGGAGAGATAACGATTAATTTGGAATTAATCGGTAATTAATATATTCGATATATTAATACGAAATTAGATTTCGACGCGTAATTAAAATTAGATTTTAATTCGGGCAAACGAGTTAGTTTGGAATTAATTCGTTAGCGACGTCAAATTATTCGATTGAATTAACGTCGCGACGTAAGCTCGGTATTTCGGAAATATCGAACCCAAACGCGTGAGTGCACGTGGGCCCACTTTCATTGGGAAACGTGTGGGGCCCACATGACACATGTCAAGATATGCATTAACTTTGACACATGTCATATTATGCTTATTTGACACTCTAATGCTTTGCATGGAGATGTGTACAATGCACTCAATGGTATTGCATGGAAATGAAGTGTTTGACACTCTAAGCCTTTGCATGAATTTGTGTCATAAGTTTATTATTAATTTAATAAATTATGGCATAAATATAAATTGATTTTTGGTATCATTTAATTAACAAACATTACACAATTTTCTCTCATTTTCTCTCTTCTCTCTCACGGCAACACAAGGGTGTTCACTGGTTTGGAACCAGTTTGGGCGTGAGTTAAAGGGAAGCAAGAGTGGTTTCTCATGGTGAGAAATCAAGTGCTAGCACACTACAAGTCTTGCGAAGGTGGTAGGGAGGTTCGACCATGAGACGGGATCCATCCGACGAAGCTTTGAGCTCCGTTTCCCATCTCAAATTTCTGTTTTTGGAGGCAGTGGACTGCATGCAGTGGAGCTCAAAGGCAGTACGTTTTTGGGCTTGATTCATCTTCAAATCGACATAACCGATCAATGTGAGTATTCCGCTACCTCCGTTGATGTATTCATGCATGTTTCATGTCTTGTTATTGATCTTGGGACCTTAGATTAAACCAACAATGGCATCATGAGCTAAAGTTGCAAGCATGAAATTTGTAGGGCTTAAAAATTTGGGTAAATGTTTGTTAAGCATGTTTGAATGAATTGATTGTTTGAGTATGCTTATAACATGTTTTATTGCATTTTGGTTGGACCAATTTGTTGAAAATTGATTTGGAATAATTTTCCCCAATTTTTTCATGTTGGCCGAATGGTGTATGTAATTTTGGGATCTTGGAATTTTTGTTCATTTAATTCATTGGATGAGTTAAATGATAAAGGATGATGTTAATTTGAAGTCAATTTGATTGAATTTTGAATTGAACAAAAAATCCCCAAATTCCATACCTTGGCCGAATGTGAAATGCCCTAATGTCTTGGTATATTTTGATTTTATGAACATTGGATGTGTATGAAATCATTCGGGAAGTTAATACGTTGTCGATTGTGTAATTAATCGGATTGAATTCAAATCGGACAAAATAACTTCCTTGGCCGAGACTTAGCAAGCATGTTTTATGGGTTTGATTTTTCATTATGTGTGTTGACATGTGATAATGAATTAAGCATGATTAATTGGACTAATTTGGTGCTTCGGAAATATCGATTTAGGTCATTAATCATCGTAATGCACTTTAGTATTAATTGAAATTGGTCGGATTTGATTAGTGTAATTTAATTATTTAGGCTTAAATTTGATGGAATTGGGCTTGAATTGTTGTATTTGGGGCTATTGGGCTTGATTTATCAATTTGGTTTAGGCCAAGTGGATTGGATCCAATTGGGCCCAAAACCTTAACCATAAAGCCCAATTGCGACTAATGAACCTTTAATGTTTAATTGGGCCTAATGGGCCGAAATTGATTTCTAAGGCATTTTGGGTGATTCCACTATTGGGCTTTGGTTGCCGAAGCCCATGCCTAAAAGAAATTAATTGAAGCCCATTAGACTTGAATTAAATTGACGTTGGACGTTAATCGACTTTGAGTCCCGACGCGATTGATTTGGAATTTAAATCGTAAAGGTTTATTAAATAAAGTGCAATATTTAATTTGGAATTGAATAATGAATTAGTATTAAATACATGTTAAATTTGATTTAATGATGTAGTTTTATTTAATTCATGAATTCGTACTTTGAGTACTTATTCGCAAAAACGAGTTTGACTCGAACAAAATCAAATCGTTGTTTGAACATTGGATGATCACTTAATTATCAGATTAATTAATTTGATTAGATTGATTGATAGCATGCTTGTGTGTGTGAATACGTGGTTGTGTTGAATGAATAATGCATATCGGATGGATACTAGTCGGGTGGGCAATTTTAGAAATTGTTGTAATAAATTCGATTTATTAAATTGGACCTGCGTGTCCAGCCTTATCACCTTCTTTCTCTTTGTATTCTTCTCTCTCACCTATTCCCCTCTATGTATATGAGGTTTCTTTAGAAGTGTAGTGTAACAGGTAGAAGTAGTACAAGTGCTAGCTTGAGTGAGAAAGGGAGAGATTTGATCTAGGATCAATGTGTTAAGTATCCATCCGCATATCATTATTATTTTATTTCATACTCGCTTTATTATGTATTTAGAATGCATGTTTAAGGGTGTATGATGATGAGACCTTAACAAAGATAATTAAATTGGTAGCCAATTTGCACGCGAAAATCCCTCAATTTATATTAAGCGATTATCCTTCCATTGAATGGTTCTTGTTCAAGATCTGATTGGCATTGGTTTGTTGGCCAAAGTCAAGACCTTGTCAATTGGATGTATTTGAATCATGAGAGTTTTGTTCCACATCGGTGTCTAGTCCAAGTTGTGATTTGTTGGCCAAAGTCAAGATCACTTCTTGTCCAAAGACATTGATTACGAAACTTTCCTTGTCAATGGGTCCCGCTTAACTGGAATCATTAGGTTTGTTGTGCCAAAGCCAAGGCCTAGATGATTTGGAGGATAAGGATAGGAAAATGTATTAGATACATTGGCATAAGTATATGTTTAGGACTTGGATGTCCACCTAACCGGATCTAGGAATTGGATTGGATCCAATTGATCTTCGAGATCTACCTAGTTAATTATCATACAATTTGTTGGCCAAAGTCAAGATTGTGTGATATTTAACGGGATCCTAGCCCACTAGGAAACACGGTTTTCCCGAGTACTCGACGGAGGGTAGAGGCTCGACGAAAAATAGTGGGAGGCAAGTATTGAATTTGCAACATTCGTTCGAATACTCGCTAAACACGCTCATTTATTTTACTCGTCATATTAATTAAAAGTATTAGTCGACTAATATTTTATGTTGTTTTAAAAATATATATAGATGGACTATATACAAACTCATTCAATATATAGTTGATTTTAAATTGGATTATAGTAATCAATATAATTGAATTAAAATGATAGTTGATTTTATAATGGGATTATAGTAATCAATATTAAAATTATAGTTTATTAAATAATTGGATTATTGTAATCATTATAATAAATAGTACCTTATTAAATTGATTAAATAGTTGGACTATTAAAATCAAGAAGGAATTGAAAAGTTGAATATTTAAAATATATAATCCTTGGATTAAATGTTTTAAATGATTTAATTTTCAATTGGGAATTAATAATAGGTTAATTTATTTGATAAAATAACTTATTATGACTAAGCCCATAATTAAGCAAATAGTAGAGCATAAAGTCTTTGGAAGATTTATGTGATGATGACTTTAGTGCTTAATTATATACTTATAATAAATCTATCTTTAGATTTAAAAGTATTAAAATTGCAATTAATAATTCTTGGAGAATTAATTGACTATTCTAGTGGAGAAAAGTCAAAGTTTGCAATTGGGCATGTAGCACAAGGTGCACATCATTTCGATATTCTAAAACCCAAGTGGTTTGAGAATATTGAAAAGGATAATTGACATATCCCAAAGTGACTACCATTTGGATATGGAAGACACGAAGGAATTAAAGAAAGGGCGAGGCTCTAACTTTAAAATATTTGTCAAAGTTATGTTCACTACTAGTATTGAATTGAATTTTAAATACTTAGTGTGGTACATAATACATATAAGTATTGACATTCAGAATCCGCTGTGAGCTGGATACTGGCTTCAAGCCGAGATTTCTTTGCGGATTGGAAACGGGACGAAAGTCGCTGTTTCGACCGTAAATACCTAAGTTTGGGACTACCCTTTGGGCAGGTACCTAAATTAGGAAATGTTATTATGTAACTAGTTTTACTAGAGACATTATCTCTATATCAGTGTTTAATCCAATGCGGATAAAACCTTTATATTCTAGAACACTAAAGTGTTTCATTATATAAAGTTGATACTGAGATAAATACATTGGATGTAAATAACATAATTTATATTTGAATATAAATAAAATCTCAAACATATAAATGACAAATAAATAGCTCAAATTGATTTGATCAATGGAGACTTATTTGTGGCATTGTTGTCTAGGACACAATTAAACAAGACTCGTATATCCGTACTTTTAAGAGTGGGTACTAGGACTGATTTGACTATTCAATAAGGTCTACGAATCTAGTTTATATTAGGTTAAATACCTAAATACTATTTACTTGGTAATAGTAAAAGGGCCACCGATCTGTTAGCCCTATTCATGGTGAAGTAAGTGGGCCCATATCTAACTAAGCTAGATGTTAACATGAATATTTCGTGACCTTAACGGATGTGACATCACGTTGTGGTTATGTGTTTCTTTTGAAGAACACAAATCGGAAACTTTTAGAGTTTCGACACGAAATAGACAAACAGATCGGCTATAGTATTATTCCGCCACGGTAATACCGTAATGGAAAATACTTAAGCAGTAAGTTTCATACGTACATGAAAGAGTATGGTATTCTTTCAGATGAGGACTCCTCTCGAGACACGTCAGTTAGACGGTGGTGTCTGAACTAAAACCGAATTTTGTTGGACATAATAAGGTTTATCACGAGTCGCTCTGAGCTACTATTTCCTTCAACAGGATATGTATTGACAGTGCAAAACTTATTGGAATAAGGTTCCATATAAATCTGTTTGACAGATATCATATAGGATATGAACAGAAAGAAACGGTGGTTTCTCATTCCTGATAATTTGGGTATGCCAGCATAACGTTTGGTTGATACCAAACTAAGGACCCAAATTGGATAAGTGCCAATATAAGTTATCTTAAGGGAAACCTTAAGTATAGTACTTGTAAATCCCACATAGAGAACAATATAATTGTTGCTCACACATGCGGTTTTCCTGAGAGAATACCGATATGCAGTGGTCATGGGAGGATAGTGATACTCGATGAAAATCGGAGTAATACTGTTCAAGGCACGAAGTCCGTAATGGAACACAAATAGTTTATCTATGATGAAACTATACCATTAATCTTCAAAATACACAAGAAAATAGTAGATCGGATAGAGTCAGAAACAACCTAGGGTATGGGTTTCTGATCTAACCTCATAAAGATGTCAATCTTATGGAGGTATACCATCCGACTACGTTTGAGGAAGTGATACGAGGTATCGACTCCTTGTTATGGCAAAGTGCCATGAGTCCGAAATGGATTCCATGTATAACAACTATGTTTGGATACTAGTTGTTGTACCACAAGGCGTTGTGCCTATGGTACATTAAACGTCTTCAAGGAAGACATACATGGAAGGCAACATACCAACGTGCAAACCTAAGGTTTTGACGGAAAGGTATCGTTATCAACATTATGTTAATAACGGTTCAACCTTTTACCTGTTGCCATGGTAAATCCATTTTGAAGATGCTTGTTGATAACTGTATATTTCATTTATGAATATGTCAGTTACAAATCAAAATCGCTTTCCTGAAAGGAAACCTTTTGGAGGATGTTTACAACATCCTGACGATTTTGTATAACCGACAAACAAGGTTTGCGGGTTATTCGATCCATGTTTGGATTGATGCAAGCATATGGTTCTTGGAACTGTCGTTTTGAAATAATCATAATGGTTTATGATTTGACTCAAACGAATAATTCTTGTGTATATAAGGAGGTTAGTGGGAGAGCGCACTGACAGTGAAAATTCCCATAAAGCTATTGTTGAAAGCTTGGCTTTCAATAGAAATTCTCCGTAGAATTCTGGGGAGTAACAACCTTTATTCAAGGAATAAAGATCTACTGGGATAGATTTGTAGTTGTTAACACTCTCTGGGAAATTGTACATTTAAATGTACTTGTATTGGTGTCTCATACGCTTCAAGCATATGGAGTCACAATCAGGTCAATCCAAGTGACAGTAACTGGATTGAAGTTAGAACATCTGTTAGTATCTCAGAGAACTAAAGATGCTATCTTAAACTATGGAGAATGAGAACTTGAAGTGACTGGGATCACTGCTGCAAGTTTCCAAACAGTTAAATACTGCGGTACTATAAAGTTTGAATAACGGACAGTGAGCTGGAAATCTTCCAAGCAAGATAACTGTTGCCGAATAAACAACAAATGCGGATTATTGCTGCAGCTGAGGCAGCAAATAATAAGTCTTTTGGGTCGAAAGTAAATCTAATTAGATTAGATATAGTTCTGTTAGCAGCTGAGCTAGGCGTCAGCATAGGCTAAGAATTAAAGGTCTCATCGACGATCCAGATATACTTCTATATCATCTGATTCGTTCGGATCATACATCGTGGCGATGTGATGATCGTATAAATCGCGTCAAACGATAATCAAACAAATCCGCTGACGAAAACCTTTCCTCAGCAATTTGAGCGAACCGTACATAGTTCAGGTGTAGGACACTTGAGTGACTCGCAATGTGCCAAGTGGGAGATTGTTAGACAAAATGACCCATAGCGTCACTATTTGCACAGATCATTGTGTTGTTGTAGCAAATAACTATGTAACAAGGAAATTGCACTCTCGTCATTTGTGATTAGATCACCTTAGATATATAAATGAAGAGAGGTCCCTATGATTAGTTCCTGGATTGAGATGATATGAGACAGTATCAGTCCACGAAGGATTAATCATTAAATATCCCTAGCCGTAGTATTATCGAGACTGGACATCGATAATGCGGAATAGGCTAGTATATTGCACTTGTGCGCGTTGTGAGGGCACACGGCATAGTTCTCATATATATAAGTATTGGATACTTGTTCAAGTGCGATAGGAGGTCGTGTTTCACCGATGGTACGGGAAACAGCTTCGCTCTGATAGACCCTTCGGAATCCCATTGGTATTATGACTAGGTGTCTATGGGAGGCCGAAATCAAGGTAGGTGTGTATAGTCTTAACCTGAGACTTACATCGCTAATACTTACGACAATCGGTAAACTTTGGTTTTGGTGGTTGGGGGATCTTAACTGGTTCTGTGTTCACCACTTCTGGGTTTATCAGAGAGTCGTAGTGTATTGGATGTGATGTCGAGACGGAGTATCACTCCAGTCATAATGGAGATGATGTCACGCAGGATACGGTATTAGTGCTCTTTTAGTGATGCGCATCCAATCGGGATATTATGACCAGGTCATGAATATCCGATTATAGAGACTAGTTACCAGACATCCGATATGTGTTTCGGACGGGGCAGACACTTATCCAGCCCCAGCCCTAGCACGTGACCATCCGATACTGGGCCGATATGCACAATACATTTGTATACTACGCTTGATACAGATCTAATATCCTTAGAGGATATGTCCGGAGAATTGGGCAGACTTGGTGCTTTGCTAGGAGTCGACCTTGTCTCGTAAATCGGTAGAACGTAGTACTTGGTACGTACGTGATTCGGATACTCCGACGACCGTATTTGCTGCCAACTTATCCGGAGATCTCATGGTCGCTTCCCGATAATCCACCGATGACGCACAACTTGCACTCTTGAATAATCTGGGATTATAACAGAAGAGAGAGAGAATTAATCTAGGATTAATTACGGAGATATTTTATCTGGGATAAAATATCGTCTAGAGAGAGATAACGATTAATTTGGAATTAATCGGTAAATAATATATTCGATATATTATACGAAATTAGATTTCGACGCGTAATTAAAATTAGATTTTAATTCGGGCAAACGAGTTAGTTTGGAATTAATTCGTTAGCGACGTCAAATTATTCGATTGAATTAACGTCGCGACGTAAGCTCGGTATTTCGGAAATATCGAACCCAAACGCGTGAGTGCACGTGGGCCCACTTTCATTGGGAAACGTGTGGGGCCCACATGACACATGTCAAGATATGCATTAACTTTGACACATGTCATTTATGCTTATTTGACACTCTAATGCTTGCATGGAGATTGTGTACAATGCACTCAATGGTATTGCATGGAAATGAAGTGTTTGACACTCTAAGCCTTTGCATGAATTTGTGTCATAAGTTTATTATTAATTTAATAAATTATGGCATAAATATAAATTGATTTTTGGTAAATCATTTTAATTAACAAACATTACACAATTTTCTCTCATTTCTCTCTTCTCTCTCACGGCAACACAAGGGAGTGTTCACTGGTTTGGAACCAGTTTGGGCGTGAGTTAAAGGGAAGCAAGAGTGGTTTCTCATGGTGAGAAATCAAGTGCTAGCACACTACAAGTCTTGCGAAGGTGGTAGGGAGGTTCGACCATGAGACGGGATCCATCCGACGAAGCTTTGAGCTCCGTTTCCCATCTCAAATTTCTGTTTTTGGAGGCAGTGGACTGCATGCAGTGGAGCTCAAAGGCAGTACGTTTTTGGCTTGATTCATCTTCAAATCGACATAACCGATCAATGTGAGTATTCCGCTACCTCCGTTGATGTATTCATGCATGTTTCATGTCTTGTTATTGATCTTGGGACCTTAGATTAAACCAACACATGCTAGTCTCTCCGCTTTGTGAACGCCCAGATTATTCACAAAACTATGACTATGAATGTTTAAGAGTAATGATTATCATAAGGCGTGGAAGCCATCATCTTATTACTCCAAGGGCTTTATTAAGTGTTTGATGATTTATATAATCTATGTAAGACACGTATAATAAAGATTGCCATTTTATTAATTAATGAAAATATTACAAATACATGTACATGTAGCCTATCCACAAGTTGGGTATAGGGCATATCCCTTACATACCCGAAGGACGAGCTCGAGAGGATGGATACTAAAGGTAGTCACTAAGGTGTCTGGGTTCAACAGGTCGAGTACATAAGTTCAGCATAGTCAGTGTCAAGTAAAGTTGCATGTCAGTCATTAGTAATGCATAAGACTTGGTAATGTATTAAAAGTGTTCATGAACAGAGTTGTAAAAAGAAGTGTATATGAGTATACAATTATAAGTATTAAAGGACATTACATGTTTATTTGGGCAATGTTCCCATGTATGAGTTTACATTTGAGATAAAGTTGTAGTATGAATCACAGTCAGAAAGTCAGAGGCTCAGGGGGATAGATCAGTCTATTCTCTGCCGGTAGCATCTCATATAGGGGATGTTAGAATTAAAACCTTCCTAAAGCTTGCCATTTACAGCAAAACTTAAGGTAATTTTTAATTAATAAAAGTTCTAATCAAATTTTATTTGGGATTAATCTGATTTGTCCAAATATGTATAATTAGGTGTGACTAATCTTCGTTGTCTACCATTTTGATTTAATCTAATTAAATCAAGATAAGGATTAAGAAATGGATTAGTTCAATGTTTGCCAGTTTGATTTAATCCAATTAAATCAAGCCAATACACTTATAATTTAATAATTACAATTACCATAATATCCTTAAATGGTAGAGATAATTATGAAATTACGACAAAGTTCTTGTGTAAATATTGAATTAATCCAATTAGGTCAAAGTAAATAATCAATGTTATCCAATAACACTTGATTATCTTAGTTGATAATTATAATATCGAATATTATCTTTTATAAAAAATAATCGGGTACCCAAATGCTCAATGAGTACACTTCATATTAGAACTCTCTTAGTTCAGACACGTTCGTCATATAAACCTAGCTAATATGTACACAAAAGGCCATCTTCGAATTCGCGAAGAACACGAATGACCTTTCTGAACAATATAAGTCGAGGTAATCACATATGTTTAACAATTTCTCCATCGTAGGCTGTAACATCCCCAATCCGAGAATGCAACTGACATGCAACAGATCATACTTTCGCCTAAGCCACTAACGTATGCAAAATAAAACGAATTTTTACCATGATACTATGCATTCACATGAATAATCACACACACAAACTTAGAACTAATTCAAATTCATAGTCATAAAAATATATACATATCTGAAAATACTCATCATATACACATAATCATCATCATATATCTGTGATACAGCAAAATGAAATCACTGAAAACTACATTATATGTGAATGTAGATCTGGTATGATAGACCCAATAACTAGTGACTACAACATAACTCTTGTTCCCTGATTATGTCTCCAAATGTTGCGCGTGGCTCACCAAAAAGAACTAAAGAGTGTGGGGTGAGTCTTATGGAACTCAATGAGTGGAACTATAAAATCAGAGAAAATTGTATCAATATGGTTGAGTAAAATCATCTAAAATTTAAATCATTTTCTGAAATCTGATGCTTGAAAACTGATTATTTTTCTTTCAAACTTTGAGAAATCTGTTTCCGAAACATCTTCTATTTTAAAATCTCTGGAAACTGTAGAAAAACTTGATGCATGGGGGCGTTACATATCATTATCCCTCCATACGCCTAACTAGTGGTCTTTGGGCGTTACGAATCGTCGTCCCCCAAGCCATTGAACTAGAGCCAGGAGTTCTGATCCATGCTCTACCTGACCCTGAAACTAGGGTCTAAGGGCATTACGTATCGCCATCCCCCTAGCCCTGAACTAGGATCTAGAGGCATCAATCATCCTTAATTATGAACTACATGTGCACATGTTCTCTGTCTATTAACTCCATAAGTTACATACCGAGGTGAGTTTTTCCCCCGTGCCTCTAAAAATCATCAAAACTCATTCTTTTAAATCTCAAAATTTCTCAAAACTTTCTTATATATGAAATAGCTAAATTCAATTTGGTTAATGCCCTAAAGCATTTAAAATAAGTCTCGAGTCAAAATGATAAATGAATCCCAACTTGGAAAGAAAAGTCCACTCACATATTTGAAGTTGAGTAACTCTACTTCACGTCGCCGAGGGAGATTGATGCTTTTGTCGAGCATTTATATTTGATAAACTTAATTAGAATATGAGTTATAAAATATGTTTCAAAATTAAAATAGGTTCCTTAAATCAATTAAACTATCATAACAATACGTTTTACATGTGTGTCTCTATGTTGGTTTGAGTCCCATAGGGTGTCCTCTAACCTTTTAAATAAAATGGGAATCACTAACTAAGTTTTCTGCAAAAATGAACACGCGTCGTGACACTGAGATGTGAGTGTCGTGACGCCCACCTGGGTTGGGTCGAGGCAGAGAGCAAATTTTGTTGTGCATCGCGACGCTGGGTGCCTAGCGTCACGACTTCCATCCACGCCGCGATGCTAGGAGGCACGCGTTGTGACTCCCACACAGCAGAACCAAAAAAAGGCTTCTGGTTTGATTTGCGTTGCGATGCTTGCCCAAAGGCGTCGCGACACTCAAAATCAGAACTGAAACAGAGGTTCTGTCTCGTTACGCATCGCGATGCTAGCTCAATGGCATCACAATGCTCAACTATTTCTAGGGCCAATCTTCATTTCTTTAATGATCAAATTTACTATTTTATTCTTACACAACCACAAACAATTACAAACACTAAATTTATCATCATGCTAATCTTTTAGCATCCCAACATCACCCAATTCTATATTCCTTACTTAGTGTTTCATCTAGGTGTTGAGTTTCAATAAGTCCCAAGATCATAAATCATGCATAAAAACGAGTTGAATACAACCAAGGAGTAAGGCGGAATACATACTCACATTGATGGGTTTGATGCTAGGAAGAACAAGTTGCGTTTTCTGCCTCCCTCCAAGCTCGGCAATGGCTTCCTCATGCAGTGGACTGCTCAGTTTTGCTCCTCTTTGAACCTCAAAAATTCGGCCATGGATGAACACCATTGAAGCTCCAAGCTTCAAGCTTTCCAAGCTCACAAATTCGTTTCCCTATCACCATAATATAACCCAAGGTGTGTGCTAGCACTTAGATCTTGCAACAAGATCATTAGCTTCTCCATTTTTGTGTGAAAACCAGAAAAAATTGGAAGAGAATCGGTCACCATGACCGTGAGAAGAAGGAAGAAGGTTTTGGCTACAAAAGCCTTAAAACCGTATCTAATTGCATGAGGGAGAGAGAAAAGCCTTTTTATTTTGTTTTATATATTTACCAAGTAAATAATAAATAAAACATATATCACTTTTAATACAAAAGTCAAAAAGCAAGAAATAAATAATGTTATATTTCATTTCAAGCTTTTAAAAGCTTTTCATAAACTCAAATCAACTATTCACATCAAATCCATCCACTTTAATAAAGTGACAACATGTCATGTCACATCACTCAAAGTGACAAGTGACTTGACGATTGATGCGACTAGCGATTTGACGCTTGATGTGACTTGCGAGCCACCCTCGAATTCAAAATACGAATGCGCTCGCAATCACTCTCGGGCTCGGGTTCGCTAATTCCAAATTAACGAATTTTCCGTCGCGTCGTAATTAAATGATTACGCCTAGCGAATTCACTATTCACGTCACTAACGAATTAAATCAAAATTAATTCGTTTGCCCGAATTAAAATCTAATTTTAATTCCACACCGAAATCCAATTTCATATAATATATCGAATATATTATTTTATCAGAGTAATTCTAATTTAATCGTTCTCTCTCTATAATTAATATTTTATCCCAGATAAAATATCTCCGCAATTAATCCCAGATTAATTTTCTCTCTCTTCTAATTAATCCTAGATTAATTAAGTGCGAGTTATACATCATCGGTGAATCTTCAGGAAGCGACCCATGAGATCTCCGGATATGTTGGCAGTAAATACGGTCGTCGGATTATCCGAACACGTAAGTACCTCGTACTACGTTTATACCGATTTACAAGACAAGGTTGGCTTCTAGCAAAGCGCCATGCCTACCCAATTCTCCAGAAATATTCTTACAGGAATATATAGATCTGTATCAAGCATAGTATACCGTAGTATTGTGTATATCGGCCCAGTATCGGATAGTCACGTGCTAGGGCTGGGGCTGGATAAGTGTCTGCCCCGTCCGAAGCACATGTCGGATGTCTGGTAACTAGTCTCTATAATCGGATATGTATGACCTAGTCATAATATCCCGATGGTTGAGCAACACTTAAGAGCACTAATACCGTATCCTGCGTGACATCATCTCCACTATGACTGGAGTGATACTTCCGTCTTGACATCACACCCAATACACTACGACTCTATGATAAACCCAGAAGTGGTGTACGCATACCGGTTAAAGCCCTATACCACCAAGACCAAAGTCTATCGATTATCGTAAGTATTAGCGATGTAAGTCTCAGGTTAAGACTTACACACCTACCTTGATTTCGGCCTCCCATAGACACATAGTCATAATACCAATGGGATTCCGAGGGGTCTATCCAGAGCGAAGCTGTTTCCCGTACCATCGGTGAAACACGACCTCCTATCGCACTTGCATAAGTATCCAATACTTATATATATGAGAACTATGCCGTTGTGCTCTCACAACGCGCACAAGTGCAATACTAGGATATTCCGCATTATCGATGTCCTGTCTCAATAATACTCCGGCTAGGGATATTTAATGATTAATCCTTCGGGGATTGATACTGTCTCATATCATCTCAATCCAGGAACTAATCATATGGACCTCTCTTCATTTATACATTTATGGTGATCTAATCACAAATGATGAGAGTGCAATTTCCTTGTCACATAGTTAATTTGTACAACAACACCGTGATCTGTACAAATAGTGACGCTATGGGTCATTTTGTCCAACAATCTCCCACTTGGTACATAGCCAGTCACTCGAGTGTCTAACACCCGAACTATGTACGGTTCGCTCAAATTGCTGAGGAAAGGTTTTCGTCAGCGGATTTACGTATTTATCTTCTGACGTAATTTATACGATCATCACATCGCCACGATGTATGATCCGAACGAATCAGATGATATAGAAGTATATATCTGGATCGTCGATGAGACCTTTAATTCTTAGCATGTGCTGACGCTAGCTCAGCTGCTAAAAGAACTATATCTAATTTAATTAGATTTATTATCGATCCAATGGCTTCTATTGCTGCCTCAGCTGCAGCAATAATCCGCATTTGTTGTTAATTCGGCAACAGTTATCTTGCTCGGAATATTTCCAGCTCACTGTCCCAGTGTTCAAACTTTTATAGTACCGCATGTTTACCGATTTGGAAACTTGCAGCAGTGATCCTAGTCACTTCAAGTTCTCCATCTCCATAGTTTAAGACAACATCTTTAGTTCTCTCAGATACTAACAGATGTTCTTAATCTTCAATCCAGTGACTATCACTTGGATTGACCCGATTGTGACTCCATATGCTCAAAAGTATGAGACACCATATCAAGTACATTTTTAAATGTACAATTTCCAGAGAGGTAACAACTCCAAATCTATCCCTGTAGATCTTTATTCCTTGAATAAAGGTTGTTACTCCCCAGAATTCTACGGAGAATTCTATGAAGGAATATCTATGAAAGCCAAGCTTTCATCAATTGCTTTATGGGAATTTCATTGTCAGTGCACTCTCCCACTAACCTCCTTATATACACAAGAATTATTTCGTTTTGAGTCAAATCATAAACCATTATAATATTTCAAAACGACAGTTCCAAGAACCTTATGCTTGTTTCAATCCAAACATGGATCGAATAACCCGCAAACCACCTTGTTTGTCGGTTATACAAAATCGTCAGGATGTTGTAAGCATCCTCCAAAAGGTTTCCTTTTCAGGAAGCGATTTTTGATCTGCACTGACATGTTTCATAAATGAAATATGCAGTTATCAGCAAGCATCTTCAAAATGGATTTACCACGGCAACATGTAAAAGGTTGAACCGTTAGTAACACAATGTTGATAACGATACCTTCCGTCAAAAGCCCAGCTTTGTACGTTGGTATGTTTGCCTTCCATGTAGGTCTCCTTGAAGACGTTTAATGTACCAATAGGCACAATGCCTTGTGGTACAACAACTAGTATCCAAAATAGTTGTTATACATGGAATCCATTTCGGACTCATGGCACTTTGCCATAATAGGGAGTCGATACCTCGTATCACTTCCTCATACGTAATCAGTTGGTATATACCTTAAAAGATTAACATCTTTAGGAGGTGAGATCAGAAACCCATAACCCCAAGTTGTTTTCTGACTCTCTCTGATCTACGCGGTTTCTTGTGTATTTGAAGATTAATGGTATAGATTCATCATAGATGAACTATTTGTGTTCCATTAAGGACTTCGTGCCTAGAACAGTACTTACTACCGATTTTCATCGAGTATCACTATCCTCCCACTGACCACTGCATATCGGTATTCCTCTCAGGAAAAACCGCATGGTGAGCAACAATCACATTGTTTCTCATGTGAGATTTATAAGTACTATACTTATGGTTTCCCTTAGGATAACCTATATTGGCACTTATCCAATTTGGGTCCTTAGTTTGGTATCATCCAAACGTTATGCATGGCATACCAAAATTATCAGGAATGAGAAACCTTGTTTCTTCCCTATTCATATCCTATATGACATCTGTCAAACAGATTTATAAGGAACCTTATTCTAAATAAGTTATTGCACTGTTAAAACTTATCCGTGAAGGAAATGGTAGCTCAGAGCGACTCTTGATTAATCTTATCATGTCTAACATGATTCGGTTAATCCGTTCGGACACACCGTCACTTTGACGTGTTCCGGAGGAGTCCTCATTTGAAATAATACTATACTCTTTCAAGTACATATGAAACTTACTGCTTAAGTATTTTCCAATACGGTCTTACCGTGGCAGCATAATACTATAGCCGATCTGTTGTTGTCTATTCGTGTCGAAACTCTAAAAGTTTCCGATCTGTGTCTTCAAAGAAACACATAACCATAACGTGATGCCACATCCGTTAAGGTCACGAAATATTCATATTCATATCTAGCCTAGCTAGATATGGGCCCACTACTTCACCATGAATAGGGCTAACAGGTCGGTGGCCATTATACTATTACCAAGTAAATAGTATTTTAGGTACTTTACCTAATAAACTAGATTCGTAGACTTTATTTGAATAGTCAAATCAGTCCTGGTACCCATTCTTCTTCAAAAGTGTGGATATACGAGTCTTGTATAATTGTGTCCCAGACATCAATGCCACAAATAAGTTTCTATTGATCAAATCAATTTGAGCTATTTATTTGTCATTTTATATGTTTGAGATTTTAATTATATTCAAAATATAAATCTTGTTATTTACATCTAATGTATTTATCTCAGTATCATCTTTATATAATAAAACACTTAGTGTTCTTTATAATATAAAGGTTTTATTCCGCAACGGATTAAACACTGATATAGAGATAATATCTCTAGTCAAACTAGTTACATTATAACAGTTCCTAATTTAAGTATATACCCAAAGGGTAGTTCCTAAACTTAGGTATCTACGGTCGAAACAGCGACTTTCGTCCCGTTTCCGATTCGCAGAGAAATCTCGGCTTGAAGTCAGTATCCAGCTCATAGCGGATTCTGAACATCAATACATATATTTTATGTACCACACTAAGTATTTAAAATCTAATTTCAATACTAGCTGTGAACATAACTAAGACAAATATTTTTAAAGTAGAGCCTCGCCCTTTCTTTAATTCCTTCGTGTCTGCCATAACCAAATGGTAGTCACTTTGGGATATGTCAATTATCCTTTCAATATTTCAGAAACCTTAGGCCAAGCCTTGGGTTTTTAGAATATCGAAACGATGTGCAACCTCGTGCTACATGCCCAATTGCAAACTTTGACTTTATCTCCTCTAGAATAGTCAATTAATTCTCCAAGAATTATAAATTGCAATTTTAATACTTCTTAAATCTAAAATTAGATTTATGACAAGTATATTAAATTAAGCATTAAAGTCTTCCAAAGATTTTATGCTCTACTTATTTTGCTTAATTTTGGACTTAAGGTATAATAAGTTATTTTATCAAATAAAGTAACCTATTATTTATTCCCAATTATTTAAAATATTTTAATCCCAGATTATATTTAAATATCCAACTTTTTCAATTTTATCTTGATTACAATAGTCCAACTATTTAATCAACGATTAGTGGTACTATACATATTATAATGATTATAATAGTCCAACTATATAATCAAATATAATCCAAATTAATTAACCTCAATTACATTGATTACTATAATCCAATTATAAAATCAACTGTAAACTGAAATCAATAATTCAAATATTTGATTAATATAATCCAATTATATATAATCAAGTATAATACAGTCCAACTGTTTATTAAAACAACAATTTAAATATTAGTCCAACTAACATTTAATCTAACGATGAAATAATTTAAATGAGCGCGTATGGCGAGTAATTGAACGAGTATTGCAAATTCAATTCTTGCCTCCCACTATTTTTCGTCGAGCCTCTAACCCTCTGTCGAGTACTCGGGAAACCGTGTTTCCTAGTGAGCTAGGATCCCGTTAAATATCACACAATCTTGACTTTGGCCAACAAATTCTATGATAATTAACTAGGTAGATCTCGAAGATCAATTGGATCTCATCCAATTCCTAGATCCAGTAGGCGGATATCCAAATCCTAAACATATATCTTATATATGCCAATACATCCAATGTATTACCTAACATTTTTCCTCTGAATCAACTAGGCTTGGCTTTGGCACAACAAACCTAGTGATCCCAGTCAAGCGCGGACCCATTGACATGGAAGCTTCGTAATCAATGTCAATGGACAAGAAGTGGTCTTGACTTTGGCCAACAACCCACAACTTGGACACGACACCAATATGGAACAAAGCCTCGTGATTCAAACACATCTTCGACGGACAAGGGCTTGACTTTGGCCAACAACCCCTGCCAATCTCGGATCTTGAGTAAGAATCACTCAATGGAAGGAAAATAAACGCTTGATATTTAACGAGGGTTTTTCGCGTGCAAATTGGCTACCAATTTTAATTATCTTTGTTAAGGTCCATCATCATACACCCTTAAACATGCATTCTAAACACATAATAAAGCGCAATGTAAAATAATAATGATATGCGGATGGATATTTTACACATTGATCCTAGATCAAATCTCTCATTTTTCTCTCTCTCTAGCACAAATATTTATTCTACCCGTTACACTACACTTCTAAAGAAACCTCATTTACATTGAGGGGAATAGGTGAGAAGAATACAAAGAAATAGGAGATAAGGCTGGACACGCAGGTCCAATTAATAAATCAAATTTATTACAATTTCCAAAATCGCCCCACCCGGCTAATATCCATCCGATATACATTATTCAAACATCACAACCATGTATTCATACAAGCATGTTATCAATCAATCAATCCAATTAATTAATCTTGATAATTAATGATCATCCAATGTTCAAACAAATATTTGATTTTGTTCGAGTCAAACTCGTATTGCGAACACGTACTCAAAGTACGATTTCTACTGATTAAATTAAATTACATGATTAAATCCATTTAATATACGTATTTAATTCTAATTCATTATTTAATTCCAAATTAAATATTACACTTTATAAAATAAACCTTTACGACTTAAATTCCAAATTTAATCGTTACGGGTCAAAGCCCGATTAATATCCAATATTAATTTAATTAAAGTCCAATGGGCTTTTAATTAATTTCTTGAGGCGTGGACTTTTGGTCAACTCGGGTCAAACCCGCAACCAAAGTCCAATCCGGGAGTTACCCCATAAGCCCATAAATTAATTTAGGCCCAATTAAACGTTAAAGGTTCATTAGTCGCATTGGGCCTTTTGGAAGCAGTTTTGGGCCTAATTGGATCCAACCAATTTGGCCTAAACCAACTTTGTACAACAAAGTCCAATAAACCCAATAACAACTTTAAAAGCCCAAATCCAATTTTAAGCCCAATAATTTAATTCCAAAAATTCCAAATTTCCCAATTAAATTACCTAAAGTGTATACATTATTAATTACCCAAATCAAAGTTTCCAAAACATCAAATTGTCCAATTAATCATGCTTAACATCAATTAATCATGTCCAACATAATTTGATCAAAATCAAACCCAATTAATACATGCTAAAGTCTCGGCCATAAGGGGAAAAAATGCCCAAATCAAATTCAATCCAATTGAACCCAATCAAACATAAATTCAACATCCCCAAATGATTTCTAAGTCATCCAATGAACAAAAAATCAAAAATCCAAGACATTAGGGAGCTTGCCAAATTCGGCCATCCAAAGCAATTTGGGGAAAATTATTCCAAACTAATTTTCAACAAATTGATCCAATCAATCCTCAATTAAACATACTTTAAGCATTCTAAATCATCCAATTTCATTAACATGCTCAAAATCAAGTTAACCCAAATTTGTCATGCCCAAAATTTAGGGAAAAATGGATCCAACCAAATTTCATGAAATTGATTATGCACAACATCAATTCAACCTCATTCAAGCATACTATACTAAACAATTTAATCATTTGATGCTCAAATTGTTTACCCAAATTAAAGTTTTGGCCAACATTAAGCAAATTGGGGAAAATCAATCCAATTAATTTTTCATCAAATTGATTACATATAACTCTAATTTATTCATATACAAGCATTCTTAAACAACAATTTGTTAAAATCATGCTTAAATCAAAAAGCCCCAATTTTGCTCAAGAACCATAATTCGTTTTATGCAACCAATAGCTCAAGATACCATTGTTGAGTTTCAATCAAGTCCCAAGATCATAAATCATGCATAAAAACGAGTTGAATACAACCAAGGAGTAAGGCGGAATACATAATCACATTGATGGGTTTGATGCTAGGAAGAACAAGTTGCGTTTTCTGCCCTCCTCTCCAAGCTCGGCTGTGGCTTCCTCATGCAGTGGACTGTTCGGTTTTGCTCCTCTTGAACCTCAAAAATTCGGCCATGGAAGACACCATTGAAGCTCCAAGCTTCAAGCTTTCCAAGCTCACAAATTCGTTTCCCTATCACCATAATATAACCCAAGGTGTGTGCTAGCACTTAGTTCTTGCAACAAGATCATTAGCTTCTCCATTTTTGTGTGAAACCCAGAAAAAATTGGAAGAGAATCGGTCACCATGACCGTGAGAAGAAGGAAGAAGGTTTTGGCTCCAAAAGCCTAAACCGTATCTAATTGCAGAGGGAGAGAGAAAAGCCTTTTTATTTTGTTTTATATATTTACCAAGTAAATAATAAATAAAACATATATCACTTTTAATACAAAAGTCAAAAAGCAAGAAATAAATAATTTATATTTCATTTCAAGCTTTTAAAAGCTTTTCATCAACTCAAATCAATCACTATTACAACAAATCCATCCACTTTAATAAAGTGACAACATGTCATGTCACATCACTCAAAGTGACAAGTGACTTGACGATTGATGCGACTAGCGATTTGACGCTTGATGTGACTTGCGTGCCGCGCTCGAATTCGAAATACGAATATGCTCGCAATCACTCTCGGGCTCGGGTTCGCTAATTCCAAATTAACGAATTTTTTCTGTCGCGTCGTAATTAAATGATTACGCCTAGCGAATTCACTATTCACGTCGCTAACGAATTAATTCAAAATTAATTCGTTCGCCCGAATAAAATCTAATTTTAATTCCGCGCCGAAATACAATTTCATATAATATATCGAATATATTATTTTATCGATTAATTCTAATTTAATCATTCTCTCTCTATAATTAATATTTTATCCCAGATAAAATATCTCCGCAATTAATCCCAGATTAATTTTCTCTCTCTTCTAATTAATCCTAGATTAATTAAGTGTGAGTTATACATCATCGGTGAATCTTCAGGAAGCGACCCATGAGATCTCCGGATATGTTGGCAGTAAATACGGTCGTCGGATTATCCGAACACGTAAGTACCTCGTACTACGTTTATACCGATTTACAAGACAAGGTTGGCTTCTTGCAAAGCGCCATGCCTACCCAATTCTCCAGAAATATTCTTACAGGAATATATAGATCTATATCAAGCGTAGTATACCGTAGTATTGTGTATATCGGCCCAGTATCAGATAGTCACGTGCTAGGGCTGGGGCTGGATAAGTGTCTGCCCCGTCCGAAGCACATTTCGGATGTCTGGTAACTAGTCTCTATAATCGGATATGTATGACCTAGTCATAATATCCCGATGGTTGCGCAACACTTAAGAGCACTAATACCGTATCCTGCGTGACATCATCTCCACTATGACTGGAGTGATACTTCCGTCTTGACATCACACCCAATACACTACGACTATCTGATAAACCCAGAAGTGGTGTACGCAGAACCGGTTAAAGCCCTATACCACCAAGACCAAAGTCTATCGATTATCGTAAGTATTAGCGATGTAAGTCTCAGGTTAAGACTTTACACACCTACCTTGATTTCGGCCTCCCATAGACACATAGTCATAATACCAATGGGATTCTGAAGGGTCTATCCAGAGCGAAGCTGTTTCCCGTACCATCGGTGAAACACGACCTCCTATCGCACTTGCATAAGTATCCAATACTTATATATATGAGAACTATGTCGTTGTGCCCTCACAACGCGCACAAGTGCAATACTAGCCTATTCCGCATTATCGATGTCCTGTCTCGATAATACTCCGGCTAGGGATATTTAATGATTAATCCTTCGGGGATTGATACTGTCTCATATCATTCTCAATCCAGGAACTAATCATATGGACCTCTCTTCATTTATACATTTATGGTGATCTAATCACAAATGATGAGAGTGCAATTCCTTGTCACATAGTTAATTTGTACAACAACACCGTGATCTGTACAAATAGTGACGCTATGGGTCATTTTGTCCAACACTAGGGTGACATAGAAATTGCCTAAACATGAAATTCTTATCACAACAATCATCAATAATCACATTAATTTCAATCAACAACACATTACAAACGTCAATTCCTCAATACTCAAAATTCCAAGGTTTGGGTTAAATATTCTTACCTTAAAATTCGATTCTTTCTTCACCAATATGGTCTCTAAGTCTATTTTCCCCTCCTTTCTAGGTTTATTTGGTGGTGGATTGCCCTAAGTTGTTCTTGAGAATTGGCTAGGCAAGTTGCAAGTCTAATTCTTCTTCTTTCTGCAGTGCACGGCAAGGGGAAAAATAAGGAAATTTTACTTCTCTTTCTTATTTTTAATTGACTTAAATTAATAGGGAAAAGTCTTGAAATTATTAGATTGTTCTAGAATTGGGGACTTCGGCCTAAATTTGTAATTCTTGTTGGGCTTAGATTTGGCTAGTTTGAATTGTGGAAAAAATTCGCCTTTCCAACTCTATGACACTTAGGCCCAATAAACCAACTCTAGGTTCACTGGTCTCTAAGTCGTTTCCAAGAATTTTGGATAAAGCTCGGAGAAAATTTTCCAGGTCACTTAGTCCTAATATTAATTAAAATTATGCAAATTTGGGTCGTTACAAATTCTCCCTCTCTTAAAATGATTTATCCTCGAATCGAAATACTTAAGGATAACATACCTTCTTTTGTGAACAGTTGGGGGTACTGCTCTCGCATGACTCCTTTTGGCCCCCATGTGGATTCTCGTCCTTTGTGGTGCTGCCAAACCATTTTAACTGTGGGAATCCACCCAGATCGTAGATTCCTCGTTTCCCTGTCCACTATAGCTATGGGTTGTTCCAAATAAGATAAATCTTGACGGACATCGACTGTCTGGGGCTCTAACACATGAGATTCATCACGCAGGTATTTTCGTATCATAGACACGTGGAAAATTAGGTGTATCATATCCATACTGAGTGGAAGCGCCAACTCGTAAGCTCTCCCTCCAACCCTCCGGATCTGAAACGGTCTGATGTATATAGGGATGAGCTACCTTTTTTACTGAATCTCATAACTCCCTTAAAATGAGATACTTTTAGAAATACAAAATCTCCCACCTGAAATTCCAAATCTTTTCTCCGGTGATCCGCATAACTTTTATGGCGACTTTGAGATGTATTCATCCTTTCTCTGATTAGCTTCACTTTCTCCACCGTATCTTGTACAAAATCAGGCCCCAGCAACTTTTACTCACCAACTTGAAACCATCCAACTGGGGTTCTGCACTTCCTGTCATACAAAGCCTCGAATGGTGCCATTTGGATACTTGCCTGATAACTATTGTTATAGGAGAACTCTATAAGTGGCAAATGATGGTCCCAACTACCCCCGAAATCAATAACATAGGCTTGAAGTATGTCTTCTAAAGTCTATTTAGCCCACTATGTCTGGCCATCCGTCTGAGGGTGGAAAGCTGTACTAAAGCATAGCTGGGAACCCAAAGCTTCCTGAAATGATTGCCAAAACTTGGATGTAAACTGAGAACCTCAATCAGAGATTATTGAGATATGTACTCCGTGCAACGACACTATCTCATCCAAATATAGTTTGGCATATTGAGCTGTTGTGTAACTGTTTCTTACTGGAAGAAAATGTGCAGATTTAGTCAATCTATTGACAATCACCTATATAGAATCGTACCCCTTTGAAGAACGAGGAATCCCAACTATAAAATCCATAGTGAACTTTTCCCATTTCCACTCTAGAACTCTAAAATTTGAAGTTTCTCTGCTGGTCTCTGGGGTTCTACTTTAACCTACTGACAAGTGAGGCATTTAGTAATAAATTCCACTATATCATTTTTCATACCATCCCACCAGTAAAAGTTCTTAAGGTCGTGATACATTTTTGTGATGTCGGGATGCATGGTATAGGATGAAGTGTGGACCTTCTCTAATAACCAATGTTTCAACTCCTGAACTGGGGACACAACAATTCTCTTATGCCTCCTGATGAGATTCTCACTGTCTACATGATACTCATTTTTCGTACCTTATTACAGTCTGCTTATAATCATTTGTATTTCAGGGTCTGCTTCCTGTGCCACTCTGATTTCGTCTATGATGGTGGATTGAACTTGTATCTTCGCTAATAATGCTCAGTGAGTTGTCACCTGAAAACTCACTCCATCCAGTATACATCTTTGCATTTTCTTAGCTGGACGCCATTTCTCAATCTGTAGATGAGCTAAATTACCCATAGATTTCCTGCTTAAGGAATCAGCTACAACATTAACTTTACCTGGATGATACTGAATGGAACAATCATAATCTTTCAGTAACTCTATCCACCATCTATGTCTTAAATTAAGCTCATTTTGGCTCTGGATATATTTAAGGCTTTTATGATCGGTGAAGATTTCAAAATTTTCACCATACAAATAATGCGCCATATCTTTAGAACAAAAATTATTGCAGCCATCTCCAGATCATTAGTGGGATAATTCTGCTCATATGGCTTTAGTTGTCTGGAAGCATAAGCAATAAATCTTCCCCTATGCATCAACACACACCCCAATCCCACTCTAGAAGCATCACAATACACTGTAAATCCTCATTATCTTACTGGTAGTGCAAGAATAGAAGTAGTAGTCAATCGTCGTTTGAGTTCCTGAAAACTCTTTTCACAAGCATCCGACCACTCAAACTACACATTCTTCTGAGTAGTCGAGTTAATGGGGCAACTATTCTGGAGAAATTCTCTACAAATCCTCTATAATATCTTTCTAATCTCAAGAAGCTACGAATCTCCGTCACACCTTTAGGTCGGTGCCAGTTCTGAATAGCCTCGATCTTCTAGGAATCCACTCCAATCCCTTCATTTGATATCAAATGCCCCAAAATTACTACACTAGTCAACCAAAACTCACACTTCGAGAACTTGGCATGCAACTTATGTTCTCTTAGTGTTTGTAACACCTGTTATAAATGTTCTGCATGCTCCTGCTCATTACATGAGTATACCATAATGTCATCAATGAAAACTATTACAAATCGATCGAGAAAGGGTCTAAAGACCCTATTCATCAAATCCATAAAATTCGTGGGGACATTGGTTAAACCAAATTACATTACCAAAAACTCATAATGTCCAAATCTAGTCTGGAAGGCTATTCTTCGGAACATCACTCTTTATAATCAGCAATTGGTGATAACCTGATTGTAGATCGATTTTTGAAAAGCATTGTGCCCCTGTAACAGATCAAACAGGTCATCGATCATTGGCAGTGGATATTTATTCTTGATTGTCACCTTATTCAGTACCGGTAATCTATACACAACTGTAGTGTCCCATCATTCTTCCTCATAAATAACACTAGAGCACCCCCAGGACAAGCTGGGGCAAATAAAGCCCATATCCAACAAGTCTTGCAACTGTGCCTTCAACTCCTTAATTTCCGCAGGGGCCATCCGATACGGGGGAATCAATATAGGCTGGAGTAGGAGTGAAGCGGGGTTTACCGCTATGCCTATGATACTCGGCGACCACGACACTGTTGGGCTCGCAGCCCGTAGAGAGTACGAATTAGCCCGCGGGGGACTAAACAAGAGAATAAAAGAGTCGCCACCCTGTGTGAACTGGGAAAGATTTTAGGCCACACTCACCCTCGCAATAAAAGACCTCAAACCGTTGGGTTCAGAATGGTCCCTTACTTATGCTAGTATAATGGACAGGTTCACACAATGGTATAGCCAAGTCTTAATGCAATTCAGGCATAAAATCGAATAAAAATGTAATAACATACCCAACCAAAATAATAATCACAATAACATAGTTCCAAAAGCATATTAAATTAAGAAGTAGAAGATGCAATAACGAAAATTATAATAAACAATCAAAAGCAGGAAAAACGTCAATAAATAAATAACAAACAAGGGTTAATCACGCATATATGAGTATTTCCCGAGTGGCACGTGGAGTTGTATCCCAAGTATAGACCGCACTACCGTCCATTCGGATTCGGCTACAGAATTTATGTCTGGGTTTTCATCCGATATACCAAAAGGGATAATAACATTCGTAATCATTAATGTAATGTAAACAGACACAAAAATATAACCATGCATATACGTATAATTATCAACATGAAAAACATAAACAAAATAAAGGTGAAATAATAAAATAATAATAAAAGCGAATAAATAGATAAAAAAGATAACACTAAATAGATAAAAAAAAATAAATAACAGAATGCTGAAGAAAGAAAAGAATGTGACCAGAAATTTGGCCGTCTTTGATGTAGGA
Organism: Zanthoxylum bungeanum; assembly: GCA_019454045.1. NCBI lineage: Eukaryota > Viridiplantae > Streptophyta > Magnoliopsida > Sapindales > Rutaceae > Zanthoxylum > Zanthoxylum bungeanum. The sequence continues at coordinate 6,843 of SKCR01046848.1, read as the reverse complement.
CTTCGCATACCCGGCTGGACAGGCATGCAACATCCAGAACTAGAAAATAAATATGGTAAGGATGCCTTCAGGTCTTACCTTTTAAGTTGCTTTCTCGAAAGTATTTTAGGTCGTCACTGGAAGGATCGCTGGTTCGCTATTTCTGCTTGCTGTCTCACTATTTCTGCTCACTATTTTGCTATTTTCTGGTTGCTATTTTGCTTTTTTCTGGTTGCTGTTTTGCTATTTACTGGTTGCTGTTTTGCTGTTTTCTGGTTCGCTGTTTTGGTTGTTTTCTGGTTCAATGTTTTGGTTGTTTTTGGCTGCTATTTTGTGGTTTTTGGGCTGCTATTTTGTGGTGTTTGGGCTGCTATTTTCACAGTTTTTTTGCTACTATTTTGCAGTGATTTGGTTGCTATTTTTGGTCTCAGTTTTTGGTTTATTTTTGGTTGTTTCGGTGATATTGGGCTGGTTGTTTTGTTTCAGTTTTGGTGATGGTGATTGGTTATTTTGTTATTTTTGTTTTTTCAGTGTTGGTGGTTGGTTGTTTTCGGTGATACCCCTATTTTTTTCTGTTTTTTTTTTCGGTGATGGCTTTAGGTTTTTTTCTTTGTTTTTCGATGATAAGAAGAAGAAGAAGAAATAGCCTCATAGGGTTTTCCCCTTGCTGTTCCCGTTCCCAAGTCCTCCTCACTTTGATGATTTGGTCCTTTTTTATAATGATTTGAAGGGATCTCCAAATAGGGAAACAAATCATGGAAATTTGGGAGATATATTCTCAATTTATTTTAAGCATAAAATCACATTAATATGGTGATGATGGGATCTCAAATCTTGTTAAATTGGTAAGGATGGGATTTCAAATTTGTTAAATTGGAAAGTGTTGATGATGGAATTTGAGCATGTAGATTGCATGGGATTTTGGGCGTGTTGATGGATTGCATGGGGTCTTGGGCGTGGGGATGGATTGCATGGGCTTTGGGCCGTGTGGATGGGCCGAAGTTGAAGGTTGCAAAGGCGTGTATGGTGGGTCTGAGGCTAAGGTTAGTATGGCGAATCCGATGAGGTGCTAATTTTTGGAGGTTTTCTTTCCTTCCGGCATACGTCTTCCGTAAATTCCATAAATTTTCATGTAGTGCCTCCATACGAGGCTCATCATCGGGCTCATGCAAAAATGCAATGTCTACAGCTGGGTGTCTGGTACTACATCTATACAGAATTCAATCTCCTTGTCCTACGGTGACCTTGGCAACTCATCTAGGAAATCATCAAGATACTATCTCACAAAAAGAATCCGCTCAAGGCCTATATTTTCCACTTTATTATCTGTCACATAAGCCAAATAACTAATGTTTCTCCTCTAAAGTAACTTAAATGCTTGAATTACTGATATTAAATTATGAGGTGCTACACTCATCCCCCTGATATACTCTAACTGATTGATCAGGAATATGTAATGTATCAGTCTTCTCTCGACAATCTAATACTGTATGGTGCATAGCTAACCAATCCATCCCCAAGATGACGTCGAAGCCCAATATACTCAATACTACTAGATTGGCATAACAAGTATACCCATCAATATTCACAAGACAATGTTTCACACCCTGCGTAGCTTCTATGGGACCTCCTACTGGTGTAGCTATGATGATAGGTGAATCTAGAGGCTCGATATCTCTACACAAAAGAGTGAGTAGCGTCCGAATCAAATAACACCCTTACTTGCACAGAATCAATCAATAATGTACATGTGATGACTGCATTATATGCCTGCGCCCCCTGAGGTGTGAGTGTATATACCCTACCCTAAGCTTTGTTGGAGGAAGCATGCATTCAATCACTCACTGGTTGTCCCATCCCTCCAACTGTCTGTCCTCTACTCACTGGTCTATGTTCTCCTCCTCTTACAGTAATGTTAGGCTATGACGGAGGAGTAGATGGAGCGGTACTAAAAGATGGCAACTGGTTTGCTGGTACCCGACAGTCTCTTTTCAGATGGCCCATTTGTCCACACCGATAACAACCCTTACTCTCAGATTGACAGACACCGGAATGAGTCTGCCCGTATATCAAACATAATGGAAGACCTCGCCCTGGTTGGGCCACCGAGGGAGAAGAAACTGCGCGAAAGGTGGCACTCTGAGTCGGTCTGTGATCCTGAACACCCTGAACTGAGCCCAAATATCTATGTGTAGTAGGCGAAGCCGACATCTGCTGTTGTCTACTTGGGCCACTCTGTTGCGGCCTAACCCTTTTATCTGATCTTGGTCTCTTTCGTGATTACCTTTCTGCTTGTCTTTCTGTAACTTGCGCCTCAAACTCTAAGGCAGCATCTAAAACCTGAATATATGTAGTAGTTTCAATGAAGTGAATGGAGCGAAACAAGTAATCTCGAAGCCCATTAACAAACCTCTTCACCTTCATCTCTTCTGTACTGACTAAATGTGAGGCATTTCGAGATAATCGAGTAACTCGTATATTGTACTCAGAAACTGTCATCTGCTCTCCCTGAATCAATTTCTCAAATTCCTGAGCTCTAGCATCTCTAATACTTTACGGTAAAAATCTGGACAGGAAAGTTATACTGAACTCAACCCATGTCAATGGAGGAACATCTCATCGCCGACCATCTCGAAAGCACATAAACCAAGTGTTGGCCACATCCCTCAACTGAAAACTAACTAACTCAAATGCCCTCTCCGGTGAACACCTCAAAGCTATACATATGCGATTTGATTCCTTAATGAAGCTGTATGGGTCATAGGAGGACTCTACCCCATGAATCTGGGAGGATGAAGCTTCAGAAAGTCATGCAAGGACACTAGCAGCTCCTGCCTCTACATGACTTGAACTATCAGCAGAGGTGGCTCGAGAGGTACAGTGAAGGTCCAGCTCAGAAAGTGGTAGGATCTGGTCTATTTGGAGGAACTAATGTCTGGTGATCCATGTAAATTCCTACAGGTGGAGGTGGAACAAGAAATGAGGGTTCTACAGCTCTCGGCTCTAGACCTAGAGGCTGCTGCTGATGGGTAATCAACTAGGCAAAAGCTGCTACTGACTGCTGAATCTGCTTTAATCCAACAGCTACTGGATCATTAGGGTGATCCACTGGTGTTGCCCTATCTTCTCCTACACCACCCTCATATACAAATTCTATTATCTACCCCTATCTGGCTCAGGGGAGGTGCTACTGCTCTCTGATCCGGATCTCCACCTTGGGGCGCCCTACCACGCCTGAGCCTATCTCTGACTCCAGTTCTACCCTTGGGTGGCATGATATCTAAGAAATTAAGAAGAAAAAATGGTCAATTGAATTTAAATAAATTAGCATTAATTAGAATGAGACATTATTGGTATGTATGCCCTAGAGCTGCATGTAATGTAAACGGTTTTATATGTTTTGAAATAAAATGACGCATTATTCATTTATCAAAGTGTTTGTTTAATTTTCGCATATTATTACTTATGTGCCTTCAGAATTAGTGTATGAGTGTCATACACAAGAGGATTTAAGTCTGAAGTTAGTAATCTTAAACAGTCCATAGAGAGCAACAAAATGGGTACTTTGTTTGTGGGTTATCAATAGTTGTCGTCCATTCTATATTTGTAATGGCGACCTTGATCCGGGTGTTGGTTTTCTATAAGGTCCCAAGATCAAACAAGACATGAAATTATGTGTGAACACATCAACGGAGGTAGCGGAATACTCACATTGATCGGTTGAGTCGATTTGGAGACGATTCAAGCCCAAAAACGCACTGCCTTTCACGCCCACTGCATGCAGTCCACTGCCCTGCAAAACAGAAAATTGGGTGAAGAAACGGAGCTCCAATCTTCGTCGGATGGATCTCGTCTCATGGGGGAACCTCCCTACCACCTTCGCAAGACTCGTAGTGTGCTAGCACTTGATTTCTCACCATGAGAAACCACTCTTGGCTTCCCTTTGTTCACGCCATTTCTGGTTCCAAACCAGTGAAGAATTTCTTCATTTGGGCGTGAGAGAAGAGAGAAATTTGAGAGAGAAGAAGTTGTATTAAGTTAATAAAATGATTTACCAAAATCAATTTATATTTATGCCATAATTTATTAAATTAATAATAAATTTATGACACAACACATGCAATAGCTTAGAGTGTCAAACACTCAATTTCCATGCAATAACATTGAGTGCATTGTACACTATCTACATGCAAAGCATTAGAATGACATGTGTCATGTGGGCCCCACACGTTTCCAAATGAAAGTGGGCCCACGTGCACTCACGCGTTCGGGTTCGATATTTCCGAAATACCGAGCTTACGTCGCGACGTTAATTCAATCGAATTTAAATAAATAATTCGCCTGGCGAAATTATTATTTACGTCGCTAACGAATTAATTCTGAATTAACTCGTTTGCCCGAATTAAAATCTAATTTTAATTCCGCGTCGAAATCTAATTTCGTTTAATATATCGAATATATTAATTCATCGATTAATTCCAAATTAATCGTTCTCTCTCTCTTTAGACGATATTTATCCCGGATAAAATATCTCCGTTATTAATCCTAGATTAATTTTCTCTCTCTTCTATTATAATCCCAGATTATTCAAGAGTGCGAGTTGTGCGTCATCGGTGGGATTATCGGGAAGCGACCCATGAGATCCCCGGATAATCTGGCAGTAATACGGTCGTCGGAGTATCCGAATCACGTACGTACCAAGTACTCGTTCTACTACTATTACTACCGAGTACGAGACAAGGTCGACTCCTAGCAAAGCACCAAGTCTTCCCAGGTTCTCCGGACATATTCATCAAAGAATATCTAGATCTGTATCAAGCGTAGTATACAATAGTATTGTGCATATTGGCCCAGTATCGGATAATCACGTGCTAGGGCTGGGGCTGGATAAGTGTCTGCCCCGTCCGAAACACATATCGGATGTCTGGTAACTAGTCTCTATAATCGGATATTCATGACCTGGTCATAATATCACGATTGGATGCGCATCACTAAAAGAGCACTAATACCGTATCCTCCTGCGTGACATCATCTCCATTATGACTGGAGTGACACTTCCGTCTTGACATCACATCCAATACACTACGATTCCTGATAAACCCAGAAGAGGTGAACACAGAACCAGTTAAGATCCCCCACCACCAAAACCAAAGTTTACAGATTGTCGTAAGTATTAGCGATGTAAGTCTCAGGTTAAGACTATACACACCTACCTTGATTTCGGCCTCCCATAGACACCTAGTCATAATACCAATGGGATTCCGAAGGGTCTATCCAGAGCGAAGTTGTTTCCCGTACCATCGGTGAAACACAACCTCTATCGCACTTGCATAAGTATCCAATACTTATATATATGAGAACTATGCCGTTGTGCCCTCTCAACGTGCACAAGTGCAATACTAGCCTATTCCGCATTATCGATGTCCAGTCTCAATAATACTACGGCTAGGGATATTTAATGATTAATCCTTCGTGGACCGATACTGTCTCATATCATCTCAATCCAGGAACTAATCATAGGGACCTCTCTTCTATTTATATATCTAAGGTGATCTAATCACAAATGACGAGAGTGCAATTTCCTTGTTACATAGTTAATTTGCTACAACAACACAATGATCTGTGCAAATAGTGACGCTATGGGTCATTTTGTCCAACAATCTCCCACTTGGCACATTGCGAGTCACTCAAGTGTCCTACACCTGAACTATGTACGGTTCGCTCAAATTGCTGAGGAAAGGTTTTCGTCAGCGGATTTGTTCGATATCGTTTGACGCGATTTATACGATCATCACATCGCCACGATGTATGATCCGAACGAATCAGATGATATAGAAGTATATATCTGGATCGTCGATGAGACCTTTAATTCCTTAGCCTATGCTGACGCCTAGCTCAGCTGCTAACAGAACTATATCTAATCTAATTAGATTTACTTTCGACCCAAAGACTTCTATTGCTGCCTCAACTGCAGCAATAATCCGCATTTGTTGTTTATTCGGCAACAGTTATCTTGCTAGGAAGATTTCCAGCTCACTGTCCCGGTGTTCAAACTTTATAGTACCGTAGTATTTAATCGTTTGGAAACTTGCTGCAGTGATCCCAGTCACTTCAAGTTCTCCTTCTCCATAGTAAAAGATAGCATCTTTAGTTCTCAGAGATACTAACAGATGTTCTTAACTTCAATCCAGTGACTATCACTTGGATTGACCGATTGTGACTCCTTATGCTCGAAGCATATGAGACACCAATACAAGTACATTTTAAATGTACAATTTCTAGAGAGTGTTAACAACTTCAAATCTATCCCAGTAGATCTTTATTTCCTTGAATAAAGGTTGTTTACTCCCCAGAATTCTACGGAGAATTTCTATTGAAAGCCAAGCTTTCAACAATAGCTTTATGGGAATTTTCACTGTCAGTGCGCTCTTCCACTAACCTCCTTATATACACAAGAATTATTTCGTTTGAGTCAAATCATAAACCATTATGATTATTTCAAAACGACAGTTCCAAGAACCATATGCTTGCATCAATCCAAACATGGATCGAATAACCCGCAAAACCTTGTTTGTCGGTTATACAAAATCGTCAGGATGTTGTAAACATCCTCCAAAAGGTTTCCTTTTCAGGAAAGCGATTTTGATTTGTATCTAACATATTTCATAAATGAAATATATAGTTATCAATAAGCATCTTTAAAATGGATTTACCATCGCAACAGGTAAAAGGTTGAACCGTTATTAACATAATGTTGATAACGATACCTTTCCGTCAAAACCTTAGGTTTGCACGTTGGTATGTTGCCTTCCATGTATGTCTTCCTTGAAGACGTTTAATGTACCATAGGCACAACGCCTTGTG